>JASAMX010008450.1:0-14275 GCA_030248175.1 Microlaimidae sp. YZB2_3
TCTGGGGGCGGGAGCGGCCCAGCGGGGTCAGGGCCCCTTGTCAGGGTGCCGGGGGCAGAATGCCCCCCGGGGTGGAAAATTTTTTAATTTTAAGCTTTTAAAAGGCATCAGGAAACCTAAATTTAAGTACTGAATCTTTATTTATTTTCAGTTGTTTTTTAAATAAATACAACAAAATAAAATAGTTTTAGGTATTTTATTACTATTTTAATAAAAAAGAACAAACGTTTTCTAAAAATAAAAAATCTTTATTTAATTTAAGTTTTTATAGTAAATGCTTCAGTTATTAATATCCAAAATTTGCTCTTCTTTTTGTGCTTGTTGCGAATTCCTTTACGATTTCTTCCACTGGGACCGGAACATCACGGTGAACAGACAGGCAGGCAAGGGCGGTAAACCTTTCCTGGGTCATGAAGACGGTTTTAAAGTGAGTAACCAAAGCATTTACAAAAAAAAATCCTAAGAAAACCGCTTTTTTATACCAAAAAAGTGGTTGAATCGTAACTTCCCGCTCTTTGATACTGCCGCTTTTAATCAAATATTTTCACACAAAACAAAAATACAATATTTTTAAACTCACTGCACTAATGTTTTGAATTATAAATAATTCTTTTTTTATAAATGTGAACTTTTATGAACCTAAATCACTTTAAATAATGCATTTTAGATAGCTTTAATACATTACAGAGTGATTTGGAAAAAAAAAAATTTTTTTTTCAAAATTTTTAAAAAAACCAAAGGGGGGACCCTTACGAAATTTTTTGCCTTCCCAGAATTTGAGGGGGGGATTAATCCCCCCAATCCCCCCCCCCTGGCTACGGACTTGCATAAGCAAGTTAGTTCAGAGCTGGTGGGGAGTTTTAAATTACAATTAGGGAGTTTTTTTTTGGGGGGGGTCGGGTATACCCCCCAAAATCTGGGAGGCTGCTCACCTATGTTTGGGAATGTCTTAGAATCATGGGAACAAGGCATTCTTACCACCTCAAGTTTTTCGGGAGGTTATTTTATAATCCATATATTATGGATTTTTGTTTTAAATAAATAATAAGTAAAAACGCTAAGGTTACGTCAAAAGCTCTTTTTGTATCAGTTTTTTTATTGCTGAAAGTACGCATTTTGACTATAAAACTTAAGTTTCATTCAACTTACTAACTGTATGTGTTTTAACTCCCCTTCACAGAATTCAGGAATCAAAATAATTTAACACAAATTTTTCTTTCAAAAAACCTTTAATTTAAATTAACTTTCTCCCCGACCTGGGCACTGCCCCTCAGGTTTTATTGGGGGAGGGAAATTCTAAGACGGAAGGGGGCAGGGGGGCAATCAAATGGGGGGGGAGGGAAGCACAGGAAAAAGAAAAAAAGGAGAAAAAAAGACAGAAAAGCGAAATGGTGGCGATGATATGGCGTCATAACAGGTCAAAAATGTACTTTTCAATTGTTGGATGGGGGGAGGCAAGAACAATAAAACGGGAAGGGGGGCATACGTTGGCAGCCTCCCGGATTTTAAGGGGGTATACCCCAGGGACGTAGCCAGGGGGCGGGGGGGCGGCCGCCCCCCCCTGAAACGGTCGGACGGGAGGAAAAATAAGGATAGTGGTGGGGCGGGGGGGCGGCCGCCGCCCCCCCAAAATGGTCGCCAGATAGTAAAATTTGGGGGTTTTCAGAGGCTAAAAATTCAAAATTTTCTAGCGCCTCGCTAATCGCTCGGCGCCAAACTTTAAAATAATTTTAGTACCCCAATGGACCCCCAAAACCAAAAATTTGTTCCGCTTCGCTTTGCTCAGCGGTCACTTTCTATAGTATACATACATATATACCTCGTTATTTATGTTGCCTGATGCTAATGTTATTTCAAAGTTAGTACAATAATTTTTATAAGTAATAAGTACTACACAGAAAGAAAAACAAACAATCATATTGTTTGATTTATGTACCTCCTCCTTCCTAAATTTTCCTGCCGCCTATAGCACTGGCTCGGATTTTTTCATATAGGTAGGTACCCCAGAAAACATGGAGCCGAGATGCTGCTCATGTGCTTTGGTTTACAATGTGGGTTTAGCCAAGGGGTCTGAAACTAACGTCTCTAAATTCCTTTTTTTTGTAAAATCCAGGCTCTGCCAATGTGTGCTTATGTAATTTTTAACTAAGAAAACATGTTTTTACCGCTAAAAACATTAGATAATACGTTATTAGGCCAAAAACAGTGTATTATACAGCTTTATCTACGTTTACCCCCTCTTTTTTAACTTTTAAAAAAATTATGGGGGGCGCCACCCCCCCCCCCCCCCCCAAAATTTCGGGGGGGGGGCGGAGCCCCCCCCCAAAAATTTTTTTGTACTAAAATCCGCCCCCCCCCCAAAATGAAACTCTGGCTACGTCCCTGGTATACCCGACCCCCAAAATTGGGGGTGGGTGTCGTGTCGAAAGCTGGGGCTAAAGTGCGAGGGGCATTTCCAGACCATGCACAGCACAGGTCTGTTCTGCCATTAAAAAATTCTTTGGGAAAAAGTTTTTTTTTGGGAGGGGTTTTTCTCTAGAACCCCAAAAATGTTTTAGTGCTTTACATAGGTAGGCAGCGTCCGCGTCCCGGATATGGAGGTATACCCGTCCTACCAAATTTGGGAGGGGGGTTTTTCAAATTTTTTTTAGGTATCAACCAAATACCCCATTTTAGCGGAGGTGTTCAGTCCAGGCTACCCCCAAACATACATGGGCAAGTTGGTCCGGAGTGGGGGGGTTAAACCCCAAATTAGGGGGGGGGGGTTAAAATCCGAGAAACGCAAAATACCCATATCGTTTTTTTTCTGGAGTGCATTTTACCCATATCGTTTTTCGATTTTGAAGGAAAAATAGGTTAAAAACACTAATTTTAGGTCAAAAAGCCCTTTTTATTGCATTTTTGAGCTTTTTATTGCTGAAAACATTCCTGTTGACCTCAAGCCTTAAGGTGGGAGGCAGTTAGAAGTCATTTTAAAGACATTTTGTTGCTTCATTTGTCCCAAATTGGGGGGGGGGGGTTAACTTTTCTCCCCCGCACTTCTGAGGGGGGGGGGGGGGGTAAAACCCCACTTCTCAGAATTTGGGGGGGGGGTTAACCCATACATGGGCAAGTTGGTCCGGAGTGGCGGGGGGGGGGGTTAAAATCCGAGAAACGCAAAATACCCATATCGTTTTTTTTCTGGAGTGCATTTTACCCATATCGTTTTTCGATTTTGAAGGAAAAATAGGTTAAAAACACTAATTTTAGGTCAAAAAGCCCTTTTTATTGCATTTTTGAGCTTTTTATTGCTTAAAACATTCATTTTGACCTCAAAACTTAAGTTTGGAGGCAGTTAGAAGTCATTTTAAAGACATTTTTTTTCTTCATTTTTCCAAAATTGGGGGGTTAACTTTTTCTCCCCCCCCCCACTTCTGAGTGGGGGGGGGGTTAAACCCCACTTCTCAGAATTTGGGGGGGGGTTAACCCCCCCAACCCCCCCCCGTGCCCATGTATGGGTTAACCCCCCCCCCCTCCAACCCCCCCCCCCCGTGCCCCTGTCTGCCCCCCAATATAGGAGGGGGTGTCGCCCGTGTGTTAATTTGTAGGGGCTTAACCCCCCCCCACCCCTTTCCCAACCTACCACCCTCCCCCTGCTTTTCTATAGTGCTGCTGGGTGGGACTCTCCCCAAATTTGGTAGGTGCTGAAGGTTATGGAAATTTTTTTACCCAATGACTGGTGGCCAGGTGGTTCATGATAATCTGGCATGAAGAGGAGTGGGGAGGTTAACCTGGATTTTTGAATTTAATGGGGTTAAGTGGTTCAATTAAGTTTAAGGAACAATTTTATTTTAAATACATATCAGATTTTTTTCTGAGTGCATTTTATCCTGCTCCACGTAAGTTGACCAGAGTAAAAATTTCTGAACATTTGACTTTCTAGTTAATGGCCTTTCTGTAAAATTATACCTTGGGTTCGGGTAATTTGACCTGAACTTCAGGCCAGTGGTGTAGCCAGGGGGGGCGAAAGGGGGCGGCCGCCCCCCCCCAAATCCGACGAAACCGGATTTTTTCGTAAGGGGGATCCTTACGTTTTTTAAATTTTGGGAGAGAAAAATTTTTTTCTTTAATATTAATACAGACACTTTCCTGATGCCTTCCAAAAGCATATTAATAGTCAAAAAACCAAAATTTCCCCGCTACGCGGGTAGTTTAAATTGACAATTTATCTTAGTTTTTCAATTTTAAATCGATTATCCCATTCAGTAGTTAAGGCATACATGTTTAATAAAACTACTGTAAACAATATTATCCTTTTATTAATGTTTTAAACACATGTTTTAAATGTATAGTATAGGTATAAAAAACCTTAAATTTGGTAATAAGTATCATCTGGAATTAAATTTCTAGTGTATTTTAGCGCCTTAAATAAAAAATTTTCATCCCCGGGGGGCATTCTGCGCCCCGGACCCCCCTGAATCAATTTTTAAGATCACACAAAATTATGTAGGAGTTAAAAAAAAACAAAACAAAAGGTAAAAAAACAAAAGTAAAATGTATGTTCACGCGATCACCAGGGGACGATTTTTAAGCTGTTTTAGTATATATTTTAAAAAGTTTTTGCCTCCGGCGGCTGGGGGGACACCCACCAGACCCCCCGAACAACGCTTAGCGTCGGCTGGCGCCGCTACGCGGCGCAGCTGGCGGTCCTTTGCGCCGCTTCTGTGAAAATTTTTCTTCTCCCCCTAGACCACCCCCCCCACCCCAAAATGAAATCCTGGCTACGCCACTGCTTCAGGCGTTTTCACTTTTGAGTTTATTTTTCCTGAGCCTACCTTAAAATGAAGCTCAATTGATCAATTAGTCTGTATGTCAAATTACTTGAAAGGGTCAGAAAGCTTTTTTATTGCTTTTCCGAGATTTTTATTGTTTAAATACTTTTAAAATAAAAAAAAAGCTCCAAAAACTGTCACTTAGTAAAATAAAATTGTTTAAATAAAGACCAAGTCAGTTCAAAAACTTTGTATCAATTTAAAAGATCTTAAGAAAATAGATCATGGTAATAATGATTAAAAAAGCTTTATTTTTTAAAGCCTTTAATTTGGTCATTTTTTTCTAGTAAGTAAAAATCAGCCAGGTCTCCTTTAATTTTGTGATTTTTTGTGTTTGTGTGTTTTTGTTACTCAACTGAGTTCCAATTACATATTTGTAACTATAAAATTACTTTGCTAGAAAAATAAAATATATTTATTACTAGAAACATAAAATCTTAAAGCTTGAATCTATTTTATTATGAAAAAAAATCGCTTTTTAATATTATGAATTTAAAAAAAACTTTTTCACACTCTCTGGATATATAATTTCTTAACAGCACTTTTATAAATGTGGTGTTAAATTTTTTTTATATAAATATTTTTATGTATTTTAGTGCTTAATGTTAGTCGAGATGCATCAAAAACAGAAATATCTAAATCTTACAGAGAACTAGCGAGAAAGCATCATCCAGACAGAGCTAAAGGAGAGGTAAACAAATGAAGATAAATGTTTATATATAAAAAAATAGTTTTTTTAAGAATTTATTTCGAAGCTTTTTGTTTTCAGTAAATGTATTTGAACCCAACAAACAAGGTTTGTTAAATAATATTTTGTTTGGCCGTTGTTTTTTTTAATTCAAAGCTAATAAAGACTCAGACCTGCTGTGCATGGTTTAAAAATGCCCCCTCCCCGGAATATTAGAGCTGTGTCCCCCTCCCGTTTTATTACCCACCGCCCCCCGCCAAAAAATGTAGAAGTACCCAGAAATTATGGCGCCATTCTTTAAATCATTATGACGCCATCATCGCAAATTTTTTACAGTTTTTACCCTATTTAAATGCATTTTTAACCGTTTTAGACCTATTTTTAAATTGTTTTACGCTTTTTAAATCTTTTTTTCTTTTTTTCTTTCTTCTTTTTCGGTCTTTTTTTCTTTTCTCCCCTGCTTGCCCCCCAGACCTGTGCACTGCCCCCCCCCCCGGGTTAAAACGGAAGGGGGGGCAATTCCAAAATGGGGGGGCACGGGGGGCAACTTTTTTTGAAACGGGGGGGGCAATAAAACGGAGGGGGGGAGCAAGCAGGGGGGAAAGAAAAAAAAGAGAAAAAAAGAAGAGAAAAGGGAAAAAAAGGACAAAAAAAGCGAAAATAAGGTAAAAATAGGTCTAAAATGGTTTAAAATACATTGAAATAGGCTAAAAACTGCAAAAAAATGCGCGATGATGGCGTCATCTTAGGTCAAAAATGGCGTCATAATTTTAGGGTACTTTTTCATTTTTTGGCGGGGGGGGGGGCAATAAAACGGGGGGGGGGCAAATCCTCCAATAAAACGGGGGGGGGGCTTTTCCAGACCGTGCACAGGTCTGCCCCCCGTTTTATTGCCTCCTTCCGTTTTAAAAAAATTGCCCTCCGTGCCCTGCCATTTTGGACTTGCCCTCCGCCTCCCCCCAATAAAACCCGGGAGGAGGAGCAGTGCACGGGTCTGACGACTAAAGTAAACTAGTGACCCAATAGTTCTATCTAACGAAAATTTAGTGGAATTATAAAAACTGCCTAAAGCTTTGTGTCGTCGGCATATAGTTTTACAGTAAACCTTTTAAACTTTCAGATATGAATCCAAACTGATTTTTTGAAATTAAATTATTCACTAGCAGGGGCGTAGCCAGGATTTCGGAAAGGGGGGGTTGTACTCCATACAAATTTTTCGAAAGGGGGGGGGTTGTAGGGGGTTGTACTCCAAATTTTCAAAATACCGTAAAAAATACATTAAAAAAGGGTAAAATTTTTTGCGCTTCGCGCTAGGTGATTCTTTTTGTTGTTATTTGCATTGTTTTTTTAAGTTAAACTTGAAAAATTTCCGGTTTAAAAAGGTATAACATTAAAAATCGTGCGATAGCACGAAAAAATTTTCTAAAATTGTCTTTGAAATTCGTTAAAAACATCACTTAAATGTTTTAAAAAGGTATATAAATGTCGAGCGCTGAGCGGAGCGAAGCGCGAGGAAATTTTTTAAAATTGTTTTCTTCGGACCCCCAAATTTTTACCTCCGCCAACCCAAAAGGGGGGGGGGGTTGCCACCCCTACAACCCCCCCCCTGGCTACGCCCTTGTTCACTAGTAAATACACAATAATAATAATTGTCTACCAACAAGCCATAAGAACCATAATTTTGGAGCTAATACAATAGTGATCAAAATGGAACAGACCTGTGCACTGCCTCCCCCCCCCCCACGGGGGGAGGGCAATTCCAAATGGGGAACAAGGGGGCACGGGGGGCAACTTTTTTGAAACGGGGGGGCAATAAAACGGGGGGGGGGCAAGCTGGGGGAAAGAAAAAAAAAGAGAAAAAAAGGAGAAAAAAAGAAGGGAAAAGGGAAAAAAGGGACAAAAAAAGCGAAAATAAGGTAAAAATAGGTCTAAAATGGCTTAAAATACATTGAAATAGGCTAAAAACTGCGAAAAATTCGCGATGATGGCGTCATAATAGGTCAAAAATTGCGTCATATTTTTAGGGTACTTTTTCATTTTTTGGTGAGGGGGGGCAATAAAACGGGGGGCAAATCCTCCAATAAAACGGGGGGGGGCATTTTCAGACCGTGCACAGGTCTGAAATGGAATAATATTTTTCTGTGACAGAAATTAACCTGTAAGCGTTAGACCTTAAAAAAAGCATCTTTTTAGGTATTTGGAATCGTTTTGTGCTCAAAGCTTAGATTAAAAAATACAGTGGTTGAGCAATGTTTTTGTGCAATTTTCTACTAAAAAACGGAAGAATCCCATCGATCGTATTTTAACCTTTTAAAGGCCATATTTTAATTTTTTTGTTACTTTAGCAACAAAAAATTTTATAGAATTTAGACCTAATTGAGTCAAAAAGTTTAGCCAGGATGAAATTTAGCGTCAGATGTAAAAACACTTGTAAAATTTTCATTAAATAATATTGATTTTTGTATGGGAAAATTTAAGACCTATCATTGGTATAGCACGATCACCTCCTATAATTATTTTTACATGTTGATATTGATGAAACCTTAAATTATAAGATTTCATTCTAATGAATTTTGAATTCAATAGGCGTAATCTTTAAGATTGCAAAAAAGTATATAAAATTTCATATTTTTATTCATTTAAACTACATTCTCTACGCACCCATGACTATTTTTTGCATTTTAAATAGAAAGATGACTTTTACTTATTTAGTAACGATAATATTTGGATTTTTGTTTCAGGCAGCTAAGCAGAAAGCGGAAGAGCGATTTAGAGTAATAGCTACTGCTTATGAGGTAATCAGTAATATTTTAATTTTAAAGATATTTTTTTTTCGTTTTTCCAAAATTTTGAGGGGGAGGGGTATCGGTATACCGAACCCCCGAAATTTGGGATGTCTCAAAATTTTTTTTTGGAGTACACCTCAAATCATACCTGGGCACGTTGGGGTACCTGGGGACGCCCCCCCAAATTCGCCTCCTGGAGAAAAATTTTTAAGCGTTATAAAAAGACTAAAGTAAAAAATTACCTTGTTCGTGTCATATACTTTATTTTTTTCCTAATTTAATAAAAATAAGTCTATAAAAGAAAAAAAATTTTTTACAAACAATTTGATAGCTTAAAATTTCCAAAACATTACAACTAAAAAATGAGCACATTGAATTACAGCTAAGCAATGCAAAGTACCAGAAAATGTGGTTTAAGCTACTTTTAAATTTTTAATACCACTATGTAACAATCTGAAGGGGGGGGGGGTCCAGCGTGGTCGTATCAAGATTAAAAAAACAATGTAACACAAATTTGGAAGTGGAGACCAATTGAAACACAGACCTGTGCACGGTCTGAAAATGCCCCCCCCCCCCTTTTTATTGGTGGATTTGTCCCCCCCTACCTCCGTTTTATTTCCCCCCCCCCCGATAAAAAATGAAAAAGCACCCTAAAAATATGACGCCATTTTTGACCTAATGACGCCATCATCGCGAATTTTTTGCAGTTTTTAGCCTATTTCAATGCATTTTACACCATTTTAAACCTATTTTTACCTTATTTTCGCTTTTTTTATTCTTTTTTTCTTTTCCCTTCTTTTTTCTTTTTTTCTCCTTTTTTCTTTTTTTTTCTTTTCCCCCTGCTTACCCTCCCCCCGTTTTATTGCCTCCCCCGTTTCAAAAAAATTGCCCCCCCCCCCGTGCCCCCCCCCCGTTTTGGAATTGCCCCCCCCCGTTTTAACCCCGGGGGGGGGGCCGTGCACAGGTCTGGAAACATTAAGAATGGGGTGGGTCTATCGTGGTCATACCAAGATTACGAAACAAAGTAATACAAATTTGCAAGTGGAGACTATATAATTAATGGAGCGCTGATCGAAGCGCAAAAATTTTTTTAAAAATGGTTGTTCTCTAGACCCCCCAAAATTTTATCCTTGGCGACCCAAAAGGGGGTCTAACTCCAAATTTTTCCCTTTGCTGACCCAAAAGGGGGGTCTAGACCCCCCTGGCTACGCCCATGTATGTATATAATCTTTAATTAAATATAAGATTATGGATTAAAAAGTTTGTGATACCTGACTTTGTAATCAAGACAATAAAATTACTATTCTATTATTACGTTATTATTAAAAAAAACTATGATTTCTAATCTAATTATAAGAATATATAAACACTAACACACATAGATGAACACGGTCAAAAACTAGGGGGGTATTTACCCCGGGTAAATGACATTTCAAAATCTAGGAGGGTAATCCTAGGGGGGTTGAACCCCATACATGGGCACGGGGGGGGGGTTGGGGGGGGGGGTTAACCCCCCCCCCCCAAATTCTGAGAAGTGGGGTTTAACCCCCCCCCCCCCCCACTCACAAGTGGGGGGGGGGAGAAAAAGTTAACCCCCCCCCCCCAATTTTGGAAAAATGAAGAAAAAAAATGTCTTTAAAATGACTTCTAACTGCCTCCAAACTTAAGTTTTGAGGTCAAAATGAATGTTTTAAGCAATAAAAAGCCCAAAAATGCAATAAAAAGGGCTTTTTGACCTAAAATTAGTGTTTTTAACCTATTTTTCCTTCAAAATCGAAAAACGATATGGGTAAAATGCACTCCAGAAAAAAAACGATATGGGTATTTTGCGTTTCTCGGATTTTAACCCCCCCCCCTAGTTTGGGGTTTAACCCCCCCCCACTCCGGACCAACTTGCCCATGTATGTTGAACCCCCCCTAGCTTTCTGAGGGGATGCGACCCGGGGTGGAAGATTTTTAGAGGGGGGTCAGGTGGGGTCCAATTTTCAAAGCAAAATACTTTCAAACATAGATGAACACGGTCAAAAAGCCAGAGGGGGGGGGTGTTTACCCCGGGTAAATGACATTTCAAAATCTAGGAAGGGGGTCCTAGGGGGGGTCGAACCCCCCTAGCTTTCTAGGGGGGTCGACCCAGGGTGGAAGATTTTGAAACCTAGAGGGGGGTCAGGTGGGGTCCAATTTCCGAAGCAAAATACTTTTAAACCGCTAAAGGTTTAATAATAGTTTTTTTAGAAGATAATACTACTTTTTATTGAATAAAAAGCGATATTCAGGTATAAAAATGGTGTAAAAACATGAATTTGTGTAAAAAAATTCACGTTTTTAGAAGAAAATTTAGTATAAAAAAAGTACTTAAAATTTTCTCTAGAGGGAAGGGGGAGGGGGGATCAGATTTCAAAATCTAGAGGGGGGTCAGGGGTAAAAAATTCGAAAATTTGGGGGGAGGGGAGGGCCCCCCTGGATTTTTTTCTAGGGGGGGCCCCCAAAATTTCGAGGCTAGGGGGGGTGGACCCCACCCTAACCCCCCTTGTTCATCTATGCTTTTAAACCATTAAAGGGTTAATAATAAGTTTTTTATAAGATAATACTACATTTTATTGAATAAAAAGCGATATTTAGGTATAAAAAGGGTGTAAAAACATGAATTTGTGTTAAAAATTCACGTTTATTGAAAGAAAATTTAGTATAAAAGAAGTACCTAAATTTTTCTCGAGAGGCGAGGTCGAGGCTCAGATTTCAAAATCTAGAGGGGGGTCAGGGGTAAAAAATTTAAAAATATGGGGGAGGGGGGGCCCTGGATTTTTTTCAGGGGGGGGGGGGGCAAAATTTTGAGGCTAGGGGTGGACCCAACCCAACCTTACCTAACCCCTTGTTCATCTATGCTAACACATTATTATTAAAAGAATTAAAAAATAAAATTTATAAGTTGCAATAAGGTCTTATTTTAACTTTACAATTTTAAAGCATTTATAAGCTTGTTTTCATAGGTCACCGAAGGGGGGGGTCACCCCCCCCCCCCCTACGGCCTCTGAGACCTACCCCCCTCCCCTAAGGCCCATTTTCCTGACCCCCCTCCCCCCCCCCCCTTCGACCCCTTCAACCCCGCCCCCCCCCTAAGGCCCATTTTCGACCCCCCCCCCACCAGACAATCCCAAAAAATGCTTAAAAAATGGTCATACGTTTTTTTTACGCGTTTTAAGCACATTTTAAGGCAGCGCGTAAATATTGGGTACACCCCTTTCAAAATTGAGGTGTTACCACACACCCCCTTTAAAATTTGACACCCCCCCTTATACTCCCCAAAATCCGAGAGGCTGCCCACCTATGGGTATACTATACCTGACCCCCGAAACGTAGGGGGGAGGTGTCCCAAATTTTTTTGGGATATACCTCAAATACCTTATTTGTCCTTACTGGGACATCCCAAATTTTAGGGGGTTGGGTGTCCAAGGTACCTGCAATTTTTGGGAGGGGGTATCGGCATAGGTGTTTTTGGGGGGGGGGGACAGAGGGGTGCACCCCCCCCCCCCCCCGGGAGCCAAAATTTTAGACCCCCCTCCCTATAAAAATTTCCGGGCCCCCCCCCCCTCCACCCCAAAGCTCGAGAGCGGTCCGGCCTGACCCCCCCGAGCGGGGCTGCGCCCCTGCGCCCCGCCCGGCCAATGTGGAAGTATATTTTTTATTTACTGTCAAAAACACGGTTTTTTAGTTAAAAACAGTGTTTAAATACACTTTTTAGACCTAAATAGGCTGTTTTAGTAAATAAAATTCAATATTAGACCTAAAACACTTAAATTATTGAGTTAAGAAAATTTTGTTAAAAAATTGGACCCCCCTGACCCGTGACACCCCCCCTAAATTTGAAATCTCGCACCCAGGATCGACCCCCCCTAAAAAACCAGAGGGGTCCGGACCCCCCTGGACCCCCCCCCCCCCCAAAACTTTTGGCCTTCCACCCGGGGGTGGACCCCCCCCCTAGCGGACCCGACCAAAACACCTATGGGTATCGGCAGTATTCGGGAGGGGACATAGGTGGGCAGAAGGGGGGTTAGGGGGTGGTTATACCCCCAAAATAAAATCCCGGTTATAGCCGACACCTCACCAAAAATTTGGGGATACCCC
Source organism: Microlaimidae sp. YZB2_3 (assembly GCA_030248175.1). NCBI lineage: Eukaryota > Metazoa > Nematoda > Chromadorea > Desmodorida > Microlaimidae > Microlaimidae sp. YZB2_3. Next base: position 12,408 of record JASAMX010008450.1, read on the forward strand.
GGACACCCCCCTAAAATTGGGGGGTCCTAGTACTAAAAACGCTAAAAATAAAGTATTGAGGTATACCCATAGATGAACACGGTCAAAAAGCTAAGGGGGGTGTTTACCCCGGGTAAATGAAATTTCAAAATCTAGGGGGGACCTAGGGGTGGGGTCGAACCCCCCTAGCTTTCTAGGGGAGGTCGACCCAGGGTGGAAGATTTTGAAACCTAGAGGGGGGTCAGGTGGGGTCCAATTTCCGAAACAAAATACTTTTAAACCATTAAATGTTTAATAATAGTTTTTTATAAGATAATACTACATTTTATTGAATAAAAAGCGATATTTAGGTATAAAAAGGGTGTAAAAACATGAATTTGTGTTAAAAATTCACGTTTTTAGAAGGAAATTTAGTATAAAAAAAGTACTTAAAATTTTCTCGAGAGGGGAGGGGGGGAGGGTCAGATTTTAAAATCTAGAGGGGGGTCAGGGGTAAAAAATTCCAAAATATCTATAGGTATACCCTAAAAAAATTTTGGGACATATCCCCTCCAAATTTCAGGGGTCCGGGTATACTCCCCCCAAAATTCGGGAGACACATATTGGAGGGGAACCCCCCTCAACCCTGCTCAACTATGACTAAACCCCATCCTCCTGCCCACCTACAGTTTTAAGCAATAAAAAGTTTAAAAACGCAGTAAATAAAGGCGTTTTAACCTAAATTTAGCGTTTTTTTATCTATTTTTTCTTCAAAATCATAAAAACGATGTGGGTAAAATTTATATACTCCAGAAAAAAAACGATATAGGTAAAACCCATTTCCCCTGATTTAACCCCTCTCCCTGCCCTTTAATTCCGGGTTTAACCCCTTCTTAGTTCCCTATTTTAATCTATTCAAAAATCATACCTCCTCCATCATACATGGGCAAGTTGGTCCGGAGTGGGGGGGGGGGGTTTAACCCCAAATTAGGGGGGGGGGGTTAAAATCCGAGAAACGCAAAATACCCATATGGTTTTTTTTCTGGAGTGCATTTTACCCATATCGTTTTTCGATTTTGAAGGAAAAATAGGTAAAAAACGCTAATTTTAGGTCAAAAAGCCCTTTTTATAGCATTTTTGAGCTTTTTATTGCTTAAAACATTCATTTTGACCTCAAAACTTAAGTTTGGAGGCAGTTAGAAGTCATTTTAAAGACATTTTTTTCCCTCATTTTTCCAAAATTGGGGGGGGTTAACTTTTTCTCCCCCCCACTGAGTGGGGGGGGGTTAAACTCCACTTCTCAGAATTTGGGGGGGGGGGGTTAGACGCCCCCCCCCCCCCCCCCCGTGCCCATTTATGTCCTCCATTGCGTTATTTGAGATTTATCCACAAAGTGACCCCACCTAGTCGGATTTTGACTTTTACGCTTGCCTAGGGTAAACATTCCCCTAAGTTTTGGTAGGCCGAACACCTATGAGCATAGGTGGGCAAGATGGGTTTTAAGATTATACCCACTAAAAAAAATTCGTACACTATCATGCTGACACTTCTTCGTTCCCCCCTCCCCCTCCCTTCTAAAATTTAAAAGTACCCGGGATATTCTTCTGAAATTTGGAGGTCCCATTCCCAGACCTGTGCACTGCCCCCACCTCCCACCCCCCCCCCCCCCCGGTGATTTTATTGGGGGGGGGGCATACCGAAACGGGGGGGGGGCTCGGCTGTATTTTTTTTTTTTTGGGGGGGGGGTGTCGGCTATAATCGGGATTTATTGGGGGTATAACCTCCCAACCCCCACCTCCCCCCTGCCCACCGATGTCCTCCCGTAGCTTTTTAGGGGGGTCGACCCGGGGTAGACTAGTTTGAAATCCAGAGGGGTTCCGGTCCGGTTTCCGAACAAAGCCACATTAAAT
>JASAMX010008452.1:0-66278 GCA_030248175.1 Microlaimidae sp. YZB2_3
CAAGAAAGGTAATACAGATTATTTTTTTCAATTTTTTTTTGTAAAAATTTTTTCAAAACTTATTTAAAACAAAAAAATAGGCGTAAAAATGTACATAAAGTAACTTTAATACGTGTATTTCAAGGCTTACCTTCCCAGTGTTCTTATTTGTGGTTTGAGTGGGTCTTCCCGGTTTGGGCTTCACCTTTTCTTCAGACTCGCCCATCTCTTTTTCGATAAGAGTAATCAGGGTATTGCAGCGCCTTTGCAATTCCTACAACAAATTGACTTTTGGTTTCTATTATGTATTTTACGCTAAAAATCTTGTCACAGCAATGAATTAAAAATGTAAACCCGATGAGCAAAGAATTATAGGTAGAACGCGGGATCCCGACATTTATATTTTTCTAAACAGTACCAAATGTGTTAAAAGCGTATTTCCAAAGGTTTTTTCAAGGGATCTGCTTAAACTGTAATGGTGTTAAGTAGTGATGGGCAGTTCCGGTTCCGGGTTCAGAATGTTCCGGGCGAAATTTGGAATTCCGGTTCCTGTTCCGGATTTTTCGGAAAATCTCAATTCCGATTCTGGTTCCGGTGTTCCGGGGGTGTCGCTGAGTAATAGGCAGTTCCGGTTCCAGATTCCGGATGTTCCGGGCAAAATTTGGAATTCCGGTTCCGGTTCCTAGTCCGGATTTTTGGAAAATCAAAATTCCTGTCCCGGATTTCCGGGAAAACTTAATTCTGGTTCCGGTTTCGGTGTTCCTGTGATTCCGCAGTTCCGCTCATCACTAGTGTTAACGCGTTAATTCTTTCAAAGTGTTAACGCGTTAATTCTTTCAAAGACGCAAATACCAATACGTTTGACTATAGAATAATTTATTATTTTAATTTCGCTTCCAGTAATATTTTGGTTCAAATAACTATCATAAAAGGTTTCCATCAAATTGAAAACTTTTGATAACGTGATGTTTTTGTTTTCTTAGCAAAAAGCGAAAGCTTTGTTTAATCTGGGATAAAGAAGACTTATTATTTCTTTTATATTTATTAATTTGACGTAAGCGAACGGGTAGAAAATGCCTTTGAATGATTTAATTAAAAACTAATAAGCATTTTATTTAGCTTCAAAAAAAATTTTTTTTCTGGAAAAAAACTTCCAAAAACCAAAAGATGACTTTTTTCTGAAAGCAATTTAGATATTTTGCCAATTTTGATGTAGGTACACCACAAAAAGTGATTGTCCGAAAAAAATTTCAGTATAATCTATATTAAACTGGCATAATTTAAAGATAAAAAGCGAAAAGACATAACATACCATAGCTGTCCTAGATTTAATAAACCAATCGAAACGAAATTGGGGCGCCTGTCTGACGGCCTGACGCACTTCTTCGTAAACGTTTTCTTTATCAAAGCCCAGCTTGTGCAACATGCACACCAAGAACCTAAAGCATCAACATAATTCATATTGTTTTTCTCATTAGTTTGATAACAAATCTTTATTTATTTAAATTTAGACAATTTTGTTAATAGCGGAAGAAAAAAGAAAACTTTTTAAGGTACAGTAAAATATCCCTGCCCACCTATAGACTAGTTCGGAATAAGGGTTTTTTACTGTTAGGAAGAGGGTACAATAACTAGTAGCGCCAATCATATGTAGAGGGAAAATTGAGAAACAGCGAGCGACTAGTACATTTTGCGGTTTAAAATATTTCAAATATTTATTGGTTCCAAGTCTCGACCATAGGTGAGCACGGTCGGGGAAGCTAGGGGGGGTGGTTACCCGGGGTAAATCGAATTTTGAATTCTAGGAGGGGGGTCCCAGGGGGGTCCGGACCCCCCCTAGCTTTTTAGGGGGGGTCGACCCGGGGTGCAAAATTTTGAAATCTAGAGGGGGTCAGGTGGGGTCCGGTGTCCAAAGCAAAACAGTTTTAAACCATAATAACTTTAATAATTGTTCTTTTTATAGGATAATACTACATTTTATTGAATAAAAAGCCATATTCATGTATAAAAAGGGTGTAAAAGCATGAATATGTGATGAAAATTCACGTTTTTGGAAGAAAATTTAGTATAAAAAAGGTACCTAAAATTTTCCCGAGAAGGGAGGGGGGGGGTCAGATTTCAAAATCTAGAGGGGGGTCAGGGGTAAAAAATTCGGAAATTTGGGGGGAGGGGGCCCCCCGAGATTTTCGTCTAGGGGGGCCCCCAAAATTTCGAGGCCCGGGGGGCCCCAAAATTTCGAGGCCAGGGGGGAGGTGGACCCCACCCTGCCCCCCCCCCCCTTTCTCACCTATGGTCTCGACCCCTTCTCTTTAAAATTTCTTAAATTCTTTTTAAATATTGCAAAAGCAAAAGCAGTTTTTGGAGATGTTTAGTTTTTTGCCACTTCGTAAGTACGGCGCTGCTGGCGCGCTTGGTTCCCAGTTTTTTAATGTTTCAATTACAGAAAATCCTTAATTTAAAAGTTTGGAATGGATTCAATAAAATTAATTTTTAAATTTTGAATAGTTTTACAAGCAAAACATTAAAAAAAAACTTATGTAGGTTTAAATTTAGTTTAAAAGCACAAATTTCATCTTTGTTTTTACTAATTCGAAATGTCTGTTCAGGAAAATACTATTTTGGTGGTGAATCTTAAGTATTGTTGTGACGTTTAATTAAAAAACAAACTTATTTAGTACAAACTGATATATTACAGCACTTCAACGTAGTGAAACATATCATTGTGTAGCAATTTTTATGAAGTATTGGTTTAAACTTAAGAAACTAAGAAAGCTAAGATTTTTTCAAATTTTATTTTTTTCTTTTTGTACCCTCTCTCGTACAGTAAAAGACGCTTATTCCGAACTAGTCTATAAGTGCAAACTACCAGACGTTGATTCCGCTTATCCTTCTCCTCCGTGTAATTTTTGCCTTACTGTATGCGCAATAAATAGAAGAAGGCCTTGTACTTGGCGATTTTGGCGTCCAAGACCCGCTTAATACTTTTCTTTCGCTGGATACAAGGATATTGTTCAGGTTTTTTAGTACTGTGGGACGCCCAAATTTTAGAAACGAGGTGTAAGCAGTTTTGGGATTTTTTTTGATGGGGATTATAACCCATCCCTCTATTCCTATTCACCTCATGGGTGGGAAGGGGGGAAGGTGGGGAGGGGGGTATATCCCCCGAAATCCCGATTATAGCCGACACTCCCCCCCCCCCCAAAAAAAAAAATTAGGAGTACCCTGGACACCCCCCTAACATTTGGGGGGTCCCAGTACTAAAAACGCTAAAAGTGGGGTATTTGATGTATACCCCCAAAAAAAATTTTGGCACACCCCCCTTAAATTTCGGGGGTCGGGTATACCCCCACCAAAAAAAAAAATCCGGGAGGCAGGCCACCTATGATTCACCTTGCCTATCAGTGTAAGCTGTCAAACTGAAGCTGGCAATTTTTTCGTTCAGATTCACTCACCTGTCCTCTTCCTCTGTGTAATTCTTCCCCTTGTTGGTGCCGTACTGTATGCGCAGTTGGTGGAACGGAGCCTTATATTTGGCGATTTTGGCGTCCAAGGCCCGCTTAATACTTTCTTTCCTCTGGATCCGGGCCTCACCGCGCTCGATTTGCCCGGTAATCCGCTCGCAATCCGTCAAGTCCTGATATCTTTCCCAAAACGTTTCAGCATACTGCCGCACCTTTAAAAACACGTTATCTATAATAATATTTATATAGTTTTAGTTATATTATAGTTATATCAACTATATTCCAGCTTTTATGTATTTTTACTAGTGATGCTCCCCGGAGCTCTGAGCTCCAGAGCGAAGCTCCACCTTTCAGAGCTCGGAAGCTCCGCCTCACAGCGCAGTCCGTCAAGTTTTTTCGAAATATTTGTATCTAAAACCCCCTTGAAATCTGGAAGAGGCAGAGGACCCTCTTCGGCGCCAGTTATAATGAGTATGGTTTCAGGTGTCAAACATATTAAAAAACAAAACTTACTTTTGTACTTTCTTATTTATATAAAATTTTATATACAGCTTTGTTGTACATAAAAAAAACAATTACTTCTTCTGGCGTTTTGCCTTCCACTTCTTGCGAAATGTTATCCATATCGTCACGGCCATATTTTTCATTCGCTTTAATAAACTGCTGGAAATCTCGTCTGAAATTTTTTTTTTAAAATATGTATATATTTCATGTGATTAGTTAAGCGGATTAAACAAATAAAGTTGCTACAACGAGAGTGTCTGAACAAAAAAACTAAGCCTTTTAAGATAAAATTTGCACGTTCCACCATATTTTTCTCGTAAAATTGCAATTTCTAGTCCAGAGAAGGCACCTTTTTGCTGAAATTAGACGTAAAGAGCAAGGCTAAATAAACAAATTTTAAAATATCCAAATTTCGAAAAAAATCCGTTAATTTATTAGTTAGGAAACCTATAGTTCGACAGCTTTAGCTTCAGAGATTATGGAGCCGAAGCCGACCCCAATTTGGAAAGGCATATCAAAACAAAAAAAAATTGCTATGGGTATTACCCAAGCTTAAATATCCAATTTTTAGCGACTTTACTAGTGGTAACAAGAACTCCCAAAATTTCAGGGCGAGGTGTCCGGGGTACCCTTAATTTTAGGTGGGTGTCGACATGTTTTTAAATTTTTTTAATAAGTAAACCCCTCAACCATAGGCGGGTTGGGGTGGGAATACCATTCCCCATTTGGGCATGGTCGTAACCAGGAGGAGAGAACAGAGGGAACGTTCCCCCTGTTGTGTTCCAACAAGCACTAAATAGAGTCAATTTGTTTAGAAATAAGCACTGGAAATGCATTTTTGACCGAAAGTCCCGTTGGGATACTTCGGACTTCCTTCCTCCAATCCCAGACCTGTGCACTGCCCCCCTCCGGGGTTTTATTGGGAAAGGGCAATTCCAAAATGAGAGGCAATATTTTTAAAAACGAGGGGAGCAAGCAGGAGAGAAAGAGAAAAAAAGAATAAAAAAAGAGAAAAAAAGGACAAAAAAGGTGAAATTTAAGTAAAAATAGGTCTAAAATGGCTTAAAAAACATTGAAATAGGCTAAAAAACTGGAACAATTCTGCGATGATGGGGTCAAAATAGGTCAAAAATGGCACCGTAATATTTGGGCAGTTTTTTTTATTTTTGGGCGGGGGGGAATAAAACGGGAAGAAGGGGGCACAGCCACTAATATTTTGGGGGTGGTTGGGGGGCTTTTTCAGACTGTGCACAGGTCTGCAAGCCGGAAGATTGACTGACAAACCCCAAACCCTCCTCCTCCGCCTATTTATGGTTCCCGGAAATTTCGTCTTTTACATTACGTTTTTCAACATCTCGTCTTCTACAACTCGTCTTTTAAAAATCTCGTTTTCGGAAAACTCGTCTTTTGGATGCAATTTTGTAAACGCAGTTGACTTTTTAAAAGACAAGTTTCTCGTATTTTGCGACTTAAACAATGGATCGAAAAACTTTTTTTCTAAGACTTAGAAAAAACCTCAAAATTAAGCTAAATTTTACCATGATAAACTTTTATACTTAATGATTTGTTTCGAAAAACTGCGAACCTAAACACAAGCCGCCAAACCTGATAATTAAATAAAACATTATCTTACTAAATTTGTATTTAATAATGTGCTTTTTGAATTAAAGAGTAAAAACCTTATTTTTTTCCTAAGCCTTAGCAAAACCTAAGAATTAAACAAAATTTTATCGTTTGGACGAAAACTCGCCATTTTGAAAAGTGCGTTTATAAAATCGCACCCAAAAGACGAGTTTTCCGAAGACGAGATGTTTAAAAGACGAGCTTTCCGAAGAGAAGATGTAGAAGACGAGATGTTTAAAGACGAATTGGAAAAGACGAAACTTCCGGACACCCCTATTTATGCTAGTTCACCTGCTCCAATTGGTGAATCCCTGGGTTAAGAGTTCTTCTCTCTCGGCCAGTTCCTCCTCGGTGAGGGCTTCGGACTCGTCGATCTTCTCCTGTTCTTCCTTTTGCTTGGCGTCCGCCTCTTTCGGCGGCAACTCGGGGTTCTTTGGTACCTAAATATGATATACAAAATATACTTGTATTGTTTATCATTTTAACACTAATATACTTGTATTTTCATTTTAACTTCTTACGTAGATATTTACGGTCTGAAATTTTTTGGACAAGGCTTAGTTTGACAAAACACACGGATTTCGGGGGAACCGAGTCTAAAAAATTTGGAATGTTTGTCTAAAAACGTTAAAATGAGCTTTTTGGGGAGTATAGCATCCAAGGAAATGTCTTTAATTTTTAGCTTTTAACTTTAAAAACCAGGTTTTAAGACCTCAATGGTTTTAGCAATAATAAGCTTAAAACATACTGTTTATCCTAAAATTAGAACACATTACACAGCGTTTTTTAGACCGACATGTCATGCTTCTATCTGCAATCCCCTCTACCTTAAAACTCTTTCTGACACCCCTTCAAAATTCTAAGTTGTGTCTGAATTTCCGAGACACTCCTTCTAACCGCGCGCCCGCCATACATGAACACGGTCAAAAAACCAGAGGGGGGGTGTTTACCCCGGGTAAATGACATTTCAAAATCTAGGAGGGGGTCCTGGGGGGTCGAACCCCCTAGCTTTCTAGGGGGGGGGGGTCGACCCAGGGTGGAAGATTTTGAAACCTAGAGGGGGGTCAGGTCAGGTGGGGTCCAATTTCCGAAGCAAAATACTTTTAAACCATTAAAGGTTTAATAGTTTTTTTATAAGATAATACTACTTTTTATTGAATAAAAAGCGATATTCAGGTATAAAAAGGGTGTAAAAACACGAATTTGTGTAAAAAATTCACGTTTTTTAAAGAAAATTTAGTATAAAAAAGTACTTAAAATTTTTTTCGAGAGGGGAGGGAGAGGGAGGGGTTTAGATTTCAAAATCTAGAGGGGGGTCAGGGGTAAAAAATTTGGGGGGAGGGCCCCTCCCAGGATTTTTTTCTAGGGGGCCCCCAAAATTTCGAGGCTAGGGGGGTTGACCCCACCCTAACCCCCCCCCCCCCTTTGTATGGGGCCCGCGATCGTGCTTAACATAAGATTTTTATACATAAAATTAATTTATATATTGAATAAACAAACAGTTGCTTTAGCGTGATTTTTCGCATCTTAGTATTTTTTTTACAAAATATTTAACTTATAAACGATTATAGCTTATAAACTTATAAAAATATTTATATATAGATCTTTTATTTTTAGCGTTTTCGTAATAAACTAATTAAGAAAAACATTACAAATGTTTTTATACGCAACAAAACAAAAGGTCAATATACTTTTTGCAAAAAAGTAAGGTGTATATAATGTAATTTACTTAATGAAGAAACATTTAAATTTAAATTTAACTCAAGCCAATCCTTTATAAAGTTTAAAGTATTACGGCGCGCATTATTATTAAAACGGCGCGCGTATGAAGGGGACGCCCTCCCCCTCCAGCTTCCTTCCACGAACGGAAATCCAGAATGATATGATTTGTTTGTAAAAATGGACATTTGGGTGTGTTATTTTAAATTATCGGCGAAAAAAAATTATTGTTTTAATATTACTTAAAAAAACATTTTTCATGCGGTAAAATGCCGTAAAAACTAAAAAAAATTTTTCGCTTCACAGAAATTTTAGCTCCCACCACCGTGTTTATTGATGCCCAGGATTTTATTTGAGAGGGCAATCTGTTAAAGGGGAGTCTAATTGGAGTTAGGAGGCAATAGCGCAGACCAGTTATGTTCCTACCTTCCAATATCATGCTTCGGAGCTCCGTCCATTAAATGAGCGATTTTAAGCTTATTTAAAAGTAGTTCTATCTGCATTTTACTGACTATTTCTATCGAATTAAATAAGTTTTGAAAAATTATTAACTTGCAAAAAATTTTTGACAAAATATGGCATCACTCTTCTTTAATTATTCATAAAATTAGTAAAAAAATAGGACGGAGTTTCGGAGCTCGTAACTCCAAGGGTTGCTCCGGATTTCTAAAAGCGGAGTTCCGCTCCAGAGCTCCGGGGCACATCACTGGCACAGACGCTTGTCAGGGGGGTCAGAATGGCCTCGAAGAAAAAATTATTAAAACACACCGAAAAACTTGTTTTTATTTACAAATTCGAAAGTTTGTCATTTTTGTTCAAAGTAAACACATAAATATGATAAATATTTGTTTATAAAGTTTTACTCCCCATCATAGGTGGGCCGCCTCCCGGATTTTGGGGCGGGGTATTCCCGACCCCGAAATTTTTTGGGGGGTGGTGTCCCGTGTCCCAAAAAATTTTGAGGTATACCTTAAATACTCCATTTTTAGCGTTTTTAGTACTGGGACCCTCCCCCCACCCCAAATTTTAGGGGGGTAACCCCCTGCCCACCTATGCTCCCCATTCCTTTTCGTGCTATTTAAACCCCCCTCTTAATTTTAAATATTTACAACTTACCCATCCCCAACCTCCTCACCCTAGAGTATGCCCCTGGCACGTGGCACCCCCCAGTCAGGCGTTGGTCTTTATCCCCCCTAGGATAGGACGGGCACCTTCACCATTGAAAATAAGCGCTAATTTAATTTTTAAATAAGCGAAGAAAGCGTATTAAGTGTTTTTCTTAGGTATCTAGGATTAGACCTTCTTTATATTTTAATCCTATTAAAAATTATTGCTTTGTTTTTGTGTTTTAATTTTTTTTCGACAATGCGCGCTAATCACGAATCACGATAGCAACGAAAAATTACCTCTTTTCTCTTTTCTAGCCCGAAGAGAAACAGATGTTAATTAGTATTTTTAACAGCTCTAGTAACTCTATGGCTCCATCCTGTTATTGTCGTTAGGGACAACAAGGCGAATTAAGAACGAAATTAGCTCCCCGAAGAAACTCCGGTCTTTCCTAACTTAGTGACTAACCGACAAGCGGTTATTAAAATAACGTGATAGACCTCGCTAAAGTCGTCAGCTTAATTAATACAAATAAACGTCAAAGTCACGTTGTTAAAATTTATATATCTAAAACAATACCCACCTCGCTTTGTTATTTTATTCTGATATATATAATTAACAACCAGAAAGAACTATAAAAATATTCACCTTTCTTTGTATTTTATTCTCATAATTGCTTGCCGATGTTTTTTTAATGACGGTTGTATGCTACGTAAACAACTTAAAATATGGGTTTGTTCTGATATAAAACAAAACACAAGAAACGTATTTAGCCATACAAAAAGCCATGCCAGTACAAAAGCGCAGCTAGTTGCACACATAAGTTGCCTACTCCGCTAATATAGAGCATCGTGAAAACAACAAATAAATCCAATACTGACAAGTTACATAATTGGACGACACCGAGTGGATGACACCGCGTTATCACTAGTCACTTGTCACTCCGATATCAATTGTTCAAGACGCTCTCCAGTCTCCAGAACCAGAAGAATGACCAACCAAAGCGACAAATCCTCTCGTTTGGGCGCCCAGGAGGCCCAGTCGAGCAACGGCGCTCCCCTGCTGTTACCGCCCTCCCCTCCCAGCTCTCCGGCCGGCGGGCTGGACAAACCGCGTCGTACCGTTTTCGTCGCCGGATTGGTCGACCGAAAACCCCAACGTGACACCCTACTACGCATCGTGACCGAACTCTTGCCAGGCTACTTCCTCGCTTTGAACCCCGGCCAGGGCCAGCCTTGGGTCAAAAGCCGCGTGCGCGAGATGGTCGACGGCGCGGAAGTCCTTCTTTTCTTCATGAACGAGTTCACGCTGGTCGATCGACGCTCTCTGCTCTGCGTTCAATTCGGCTGGGAAATGATGATCCCTTTGGTGGTAGTCCGCCACCCCCGGATGAAGCTCTTGATCAACCCGATGCCGGACCAGGCCCGCTTGCAGCGTTGGAACAACGCCCAGAATTCGGCCGAACCGGACATGATCCTCCTGCAGGATATCCTATTCGAGGGCTTTAAAACCTCGCTGTGCTACAATCCGGAGCGCCACCAAGTCGGCATGCGCCAGATTCGCCAGCGTCTAGCCGAGATATTCGATCACGGTGGGGCGGGCACTCACACCCCGTACCACAACAGCGCCAGTTCCGCGGATCTCCGACGACTCAAACTGCCGCCGATTTACGAACCTTTCGGAAGCGTCACGCCGCCTTCCACTACCAGCGAGTCATCCAAACCAAGATCGGGTATGCTATATTTAGCTACATAATGCTCAAAATAAACACAATAATCATACAGACCTGCAGACTTGTGCAGTGCTCGCCATAGATGAAAAAGGGAGGGGGTGGGGTGGGGTCCCCACCCCCCCCTAGCCTCGAAATTTTGGGGGGGGGGGGCCCTAGAAAAAAATCCAGGCCCCCCCCTCCCCCCAAATTTTCGAATTTTTTACCCTTGACCCCACTCTAGATTTTGAAATCTGACCCCCCCCCCCTCCCCTCTCGAGAAAATTTTAAGTACTTTTTTTATACTAAATTTTTTTGCAAAAACGTCAATTTTTAACACAAATTCATGTTTTTACACCCTTTTTATACCTAAATATCGCTTTTTATTCAATAAATTGTAGTATTATCCTATAAAAAGAACTATTATTAAAGTTATTATGGTTTAAAACTGTTTTGCTTTGGACTCCGGACCCCACCTGACCCCCCTCTAGATTTCAAAATTTCGCACCCCGGGTCGACCCCCCCCCTAAAAAGCTAGGGGGGGTTCGACCCCCCCTAGGACCCCCCTCCTAGATTTTGAAAAGTCATTTACCCGGGGTAAACACCCCCCCTCTGGCTTTTTGACCGTGTTCATCTATGAGTGCTCCCCGGGAATTTAATCATAGATGAACAAGGGGAGGGGGGATAGGGTGGGGCCAACGGTCCACCCCCCTAACCTCCAAATTTCCCTCTCCCCCCCCCGCCCTTAGAAAAAATCCAGGGGCTCCCCCCAAATTTTCGACATTTCTACCTCTGACCCATACATGGGCACGGGGGGGTTGGAGGGGTTAACCCCCCAAATTCTGAGAAGGGGGTTTAACCCCCCACTCAGAAGTGGGGGGGAGAAAAGGTTAACCCCCCAATTTTGGAAAAATGAAGAAAAAAAATGTCTTTAAAATGACTTTTAACCGCCTCCAAACTTAAGTTTTGAGGTCAAAATGAATGTTTTAAGCAATAAAAAGCTCAAAAATGCAATAAAAAGGGCTTTTTGACCTAAAATTAGCGTTTTTTACCTATTTTTTCCTTCAAAATCGAAAAACGATATGGGTAAAATGCACTCCAGATAAAAACGATATGGGTATTTTGCGTTTCTCGGATTTTACATCGCCCCAAATTTGGGGTTCAAACCCCCCCACTCCGGACCAACTTGCCCATGTATGCTCTGACCCCCTCTAGATTTTGAAATCTGACCCCCCTTCCCTTTCGAGAAAATTTTTTTGTACTAAATTTTCTTTTAAAAACGTTCAATTTTTAACACAAATTCATGTTTTTTAACACGATTCCGGTTCCAAACAAAGTCAATTAAACTCATTTATTTTTGGTTTTTTGGCACTAATAGAATTTTATATGTATATAGATGTCTTTGGGCGGCGGACAGAGGGGTCCCCCCACTGCCCCCCAAGAGTCAAAATTTTGGACCGCCGCCTGAAAAAATTCAGGACACTCCCCCTAGCGAGGCTGACCCCCCTCCCCCGACTAATTTAAAAGTATAATTTTTTATGTACTGTCAAAAACACGGTTTTTTTGGTAAAAAAATGTTAAATTATACTTTTTAGGCCTAAATGGGCTGTTTTAGTATATAAAACTCACTATTAAACCTAAAAACACTTAAACTATACTAAAAAATCGAACCCCCTACTAGACCCCCCTAAATTTAAAATCTCGCACCTCGGATTGACCCTCCTAAAAAGTCAGGAGGTCTGAACCATAGATGTTTTTAATCGGGTCCGCTAGGGAGAGGGTCCACCTCCGGGTGGAAGGCCAAAATTTTTTAGAGGGGTCCAGGGGGTCCGGACCCCCCTGGCTTTTTAGGAGGGGTCGACCCCGCGTGCGAGATTTCAAATTGAAGGGGGTCAGGAGAGGGGTCCAATTTTTTAACAAAATTTTTTTAACTCAATAATTTAAGTGTTTTTAGGTCTAATATTGAATTTTATGTACTAAAACCGCCTATTTAGGCCTAAAAAGTGTATTTAAACACTGTTTTTAACTAAAAAAAACCGTGTTTTGACAGTAAATAAAAAATATACTTCCAAATTGGTCGGGAGGAGGGGGGTCAACCTCGCTAGGGGGGTCAGGTCGGACCGCTCTCGAGCTTTGGAGGGAGGGTGCCTGGATTTTTTCTAAGGGGGTTGGGCCCAAAATTTTGGGTCTAGGGGGGTCGACCCCTCTGTCCCCCTAAAAACACCTATGGTCGGAACCAAGGCACGAAGAGGGGGGGAGGGGGGGGGACCCCCCCCACCGCCCCGCCGTCGAGCCCCCCCCCACGCCCCGTCCCAGACCCCTCCCCCCCCCACCACCCCCAACCCCCACCCCCCCCCCAGCCCATCCACCATCCCCCCCCCACCAGACCCCCCAAACAAAAAACACCCACAAGCAATTTGCAAATGGAAAACACCCAAGCACCCCCGGGTGCTTTTTCCCCCCCCTCCCCCCCCCCCCCCCCCCCCCCCTCCCCTAGAAAATCTTGGTCGTCTACCCGGGGGTGGACGTGGACCCCTCCCTAGCAGACCTGATCAAAAACATCTATGATTTTATATACGAATATTTACGTATAAAAGAGTACAAAAGTACTGTTTTTTACTACTAAAGAAAAAAAACGGGATAGGAGAGCTTCCTCAAACCGTTTAAAGGTGTTCAGTTAAGTTTTGTAAATTTAAAAACAATATAAACGGGGACAGGCATTTTTCAAGAACAACCCATTCAAGTGGTCACAAAAAAGATGGATTGTTTAAAAATTTTTTTTTCAGTAAATTATTGTGATAAATCTCACAAATAACTTTTATCGTGGACTTTAGACCTTAGTTTCCCTAAACAACCTAAGCAAAACTTTAAAATCAAGCTAAATTTACTATTTTGTTTGATTTTGAGGTTTTGCTTAGGTTGCTTAGAAAAACTAAGGTTTATAGTCCACAAGTCAGGTTTTTCATGAGTTTTATCATGACAATTTTTATAAATTTACCAGTAAATTTTAATTTAATAGGTTGCTCTTGAAAAATTTTTTCAAAGTTTAAAGTAGTCCATCTTTCCGGTGTTTTTGGGGGAAGACACAGGGATCCACCCTCCCCCTAGAGCCAAAATTTTGGACCCCTCTAAAAAAAATTCAGGAGGCCCTCCTCCCCCCCCCCAAAGCTCGAGAGCGGTCTGGCCTGACCCCTCAGCGAGTCTGACCCCCCTTCCCCCCCCTCCCGACCAATTTAGAAGTAAATTTTTTATTTGCTATCAAAAACACTGTATTTCAGTTAAAAACAGTGTTTAAATACACTTTTTAGGCCTAACTAGGCTGTTTTAGTATATAAAATTCAATATTAGACCTAAAAACACTTAAATTATTGATTTAAAAAACTTTCTAAAAAATCGGACCCCCCTAAATTTGAAATCTCGCACCCGGGGTCGATCCCCCTAAAAAGCGAGGGGGGTCCGGACCCCCCTCTGGACCCTCCTAAAAAATTTTGGCTTTCCACCCGGAGGTGGAGGACCCTCCCTGCTAGAACGTACCCGACCAAAAACATCTATGATAGGTGTGCACGGTCCGGCCAGCTAGGGAGGTGGTTTTTTGGTTTTTATAGACCGGGGAGAAGGGGGGAGGGCATACGCAGGAAAATTAGCCCGTATTGGGGGGTGAACCTTAAAAGACTTTAAAAATTAACTCGATTCCTTCTCCTAAAACGTTTAAGGGTGGGGGGCGTTAAGAAAAAAAACAGTAGTATATACCGTGAAAGTTAAGCCCTTTTAGACCTTACTTAGATTTCAATTTTTAGCCTCCATTTATGAGCATCCACGGTTGCCTTTATGCGCATGCACCCATTTGTGAAATGCTTCCTCGTTAAATGCCCTTGGGGAACATTGCACAGGTCTACACTGCGATTGAAAACTTCATTTGCAGAAAAAGATTTTGAATTTAGCAAATAAAATTAATGCTAAGGATATATTATATTATTGGCATGGCATGTTGTTCTTACTTAGCGGCCACATATTGAACTGTATTCCTGTTGTAACGGTAATTCCACTACCAAATAATAAAAACTATCAATGCAACTTGTATTTAATCTTTTTTAGGGCGAAGTCGAAGCTTGAACCACCACAACAACAATCACCACCAGCAAGATCAAAAGAACAACAACAACCGCTCCGGTAAAAAACCCCCCGTACATTCCATTTCCGTCAACAATAACCACGCCAACAACAACCACCAAACCAAAAACGCATCCATGCGTAAGTCCGAATCCAGTCGCGAGCTCAACCGATTATCTCATCGACGGCAGAGCCGCAGTCAAGAGCGACAACCACCGGTGAACGTTAACCACGAGGAGAGAACGGCCGTCACTCTGGTCGACAGTCTTAAAGTCAGCAATCAGGTGATGGAGCGTCGCGTCAGCGTCCTGTCCTCTGACGGGGAAAGCGGCGACAGCCCGTACCACGAGACCCAATACCTTCTTTTCCCCATCATGGACCGGAGTCATAAGCCCAAGTTGATCAAATTCCCCAGCGATATCTTGGACAATGACCAAGCGCTGGGCGATCAGATGGAGCTGGAAAGTATTTGGGGCTCCAACACCAGTTTGGAAGAGGAAGCGGAAATGGCTCTGGAGCTAAAGGGAGATCTGGTCGTCATGTCCCCGGCCTCCTCCCCCGCACCGTATATAGATCCGCTTTAGAACACACGGTCACTTTTGAATCAAGCAAACTAACTCTATGGGTTTTTTTTAGTTATTACAAAACTGACGATCATAGATGAACAGGGGGGAGGTAGGGTGGGGTCCAACCCATACATGGGCACGGGAGGGGGGTTGGGGGTTAACCCAAACCCCCTAGCCTCGAATATTTGGGCCCCCGTAGAAAAAAATCCAGCCCCCCTCCCCCAAATTTTCGAATTTTTCACCCCCGAACCTCATCTAGATTTCGAAATCTGACCCCCCCATCCCTTCTCGAGAAAATTTTAAGTAAAAGTACCTTTTTACTTAATTTTCTTCCAAAAAACGTGAATTTTTAATACAAATTCATGTTTTTATACCCTTTTTATACGAGAATATCGCTTTTTATTCAATAAAATGTAGTATTATCTTATAAAAAAACTATTATTAAACATTTACTGGTTTAAAAGTATTTTCCTTTGGACATTTTAAAATCTTTCACCCCGGGTCGACCCCCCTAGCTTCGGTGACCTCTTCATCTATGCTGACGATATTTTATTATATAATTACGTATATACGGTACACAATTATTTTGTTGCTTATTTTTATTAATGGTAAACTTAAAAACAATTAGTGAATAAAATTGTTGAATCAGTGATAAAAAAGAATTTATTAATATTAATATTTTTCTGGTAAAATATATAGTAGGGTAACAGGTTAGCATTTTATTGCCACCAATGCTATTGAAACATGTTTTAAACATTTTAATCGTTGTTTTATGTTTTGTTTTGATTTCTTAAAAAGCAAAAAGATAATTAGAATTTAAAAACACTAGAGCGGAACGGTTTCCAGTTTTTTTTATTGTTTGTTAGGTATATTTTTTGCCAGTTGGATTGAAAAAAAGATAAGACATTGGCTTTAACTTCCACAACTTTTCCTACACTACTACAGCTAGACTGGGTTAATATTGTAATTTAATGGACGCATTCTGCTTAGAGAGAAACTAAAATTGGTATTACGTTATTTTTGACTGGTATTACGTTATTGGTATTAGTATTGGTATTACGTATATATATATTAAATTGGTATTACGTTATTAGTCAAACCCCCCTAGAAAGCTAGGGGGGTTTGACTCCCCCTAGAAAGCTAGGGGGGTTCGACCCCCTAGAAAACTAGGGGGGTTCGACCCCCCTAGGACCCCCTCCTAGATTTTATCCCCCCCCCCAGCTTTTTGACCGTGTTCATCTATGAATACCTACCCATATCGTTTTTTTTCTGGAGTGCATTTTACCCATATACTTTTTCGATTTTGAAGGAAAAAAAACGCTAATTGTATGTCAAAAAGCCTATTTTGTAGCATTTTTGCGCTTTTTGTTGCTTAAAACTTTCATTTTGACTTCAAAACTTAAGTTTGGAGGCAGTTAGAAGTCATTTTAAAGACATTTTTATTCTTCATTTTTCCAAAATTGGGGGGTTAACCTTCCCCCCTCCACTTCTGAGTGGGGTGGAGGGGGGGGGGGTTTACACCTCCCTTCTCAGAATTGAGGGTTAACCCCCAACCCCCCCCCCGTGCCCATGTATGGGGCTGGGAATAGGTTACTGCACACATCTTCGAGCATCCTTGAGCGTGCCGCAGGATTTAGGAAGAACGGGAAGTGACATTTTAGTCCAAAAACTAAATTAACATTTTTTTTAGGAAAACTTTATTGGGATTATAATTTTTAAGTTCCCTCCCATACAACAAATCAGAATACCTTATAATACTTTTTCAGGTCCAGAAACATAGGTGAGAAGGGGGAGGGCAGAGTGGGGTCCACCCCCCTAGCCTTGAAATTTTGGGACCCCCCCTAGACGAAAATCTAGGGCCCTTTCCCCCTCCCCCCAAATTTCCGAATTTTTTACCCCTGACCCCCCTCTAGAATTTGAAATCTGACCCCCCCCTGCCCACTATGGATATTTTTAGGTACCTTTTTTATAATAAATTTTCTTCCAAAAACGTGAATTTTCATCACATATTCATGCTTTTACACCCTTTTTATACATGAATATGGCTTTTTATTCAATAAAATGTAGTATTATCCTATAAAAAGAACAATTATTAAAGTTATTATGGTTTAAAACTGTTTTGTTTTGGACACCGGACCCCACCTGACCCCCCTCTAGATTTCAAAATTTCGCACCCCGGATCGACCCCCCCTAAAAGGCTAGGGGGGTCCGTACCCCCCTGGGACCCCCTCCTAGAATTCAAAATTCGATTTACCCTGGGCAACCACACCCCCTAGCTTCCCCGACCGTGCTCAGCTATGATTGTTGACTAATTATATAATTGGTTTTGATAATCTTGAATTTAGAAATTTTTTTTAATAAGCCAAAAAAACACGTTCGTAGTTGTGTGCTCAACAAAGGAAGCCCTGTTTGAGACAGTAAAAAGCATACATGAGCATGGACCGGCAAACTAGGAGGTGGCTACCCCGGGTAAACGTCCCTTTTAAAGCTAGGAGGGGGTCCAGGAGGGGGTCCGAACCCTCTTAGCTTTTAAGGGGGGTCGACTTGGGGTAGACCAGCTTGAAATCCAGAGGGGAATTCGGTCAGAGGGGGTCCGGTTTCCAAACAAAGTCGCATTAAATCATTTATTTAAGTTTATATACCTAAGATAGGCTATTTATGTATAAAAAGTGTACAAAAATACTGTTTTTAGTACAAAACCGTGTTTGTGACAATAAATTTTTATCTAAATTCATACCCAAAAATTTGGCTCGGAACGGCGGGGAGGGGGTCGATTTAGAATTCCAGAGGGGTAGGGTGTCAAAATTTAAAACTTTTGGGGGGAGGGGTGGTCCGAAATTCCAGGCTATGGGGTGGACCCCACCCTACCCCCCTCCTATGCTCATGTATGCTCAAGCTCACGCAAGGACAGTAAAATACAGTCGTGTTTATTTATTTGTGTTTAACTCGTTTATTTAGTGTAAATTGCTAATTGTTTAATAATACACAATAAAATAATCATTGTTTTATTAAAACACGGAAAGATCAAGGAATGGAGAAGGAAATAGGGGAAGGGTTTTAATCCAACCTGAAGAAAATTCTTTTTTAAAAAAAAGAGGTCCGAGGCTGTCTAAATTTTAAACGTTAGATACGGTACCAAAAAGGGAACATTAGTATACTAAAATACGATTTTTTATTAAAATATTTTAAATTGAAAGAACAAACCATAAATTAAAAAGGGAAACGATTTGGTAGGCAGCTAACTTAAACTTCTTAAAAAAATTTATATAGCAAGTGCAACAACATCTTATCTTGACATAAAACTAAAATTCAGAACTAAAAATAAGTACCAAAATTTCGATCTTACAATGATCGAAAATACATTTTGGCATTTATTTTGGTTAGGTTTAAAAAGAAAAATGGTATTATTCAACCTTTTTCAAACCTGCTTTTTTAATTTTACATTTTCACACAAAAAAAAAGAAAATTGAGAGGATAATTCTTCTAGCCAAGAATCTAGCGTGAGTGTTTCCCGGTTATTTCGCAAATTTTAAAAATAATAATGTTACTTTTAAACCATACATGGGCAAGTTGCTCCGGAGTGGGGGGGGGTTAAACCACAATTTTTTTTTTTTTTAAAGCTGAAGCGGGCCGGCCATGGATATTCCATATTACCGCCTACCACCCTATATCAGCACTGTTGTTGATGTACAACGTCAGTCAAAGGCCCCGACCGATCCAAGAAGGATTTTAGGGATTAGATGTGAGGTTATATTTAATATACAGAGATCATGAATGGATTTCTATTGTCAAACCCTAATTTTGTAAATAAAATCGACAAAATGGTTTTTAATGCTCAAGAAATCTTCAAATTTAAAAAAAACGACTGATAATTAAAATAAGGAATCTTATTAAAATAGAGTTTTAATAAAATCTTAAGATATAAATAATAAATATCCTCCTATTGAAGCGATTACATTAGCTCTTTAAATAAAATTTTATATATTTATCACTGTCTAAAATTGTAAAAAGTGCTTTAAAAATTATATTCTAAGGGGTCCTTACCCCGGTTTGCCCCGGTTGATTTGACAGCTAAATTGCCAGGGCCGGGGCCGGGGTAGTGAAAATTGGGTTTGCCGGGGCACATTTTAACTGTTAAATGCACATTTTTAAGCTAATTTTAAGCCAATTTGCTAAGCTGATTTTTTTTTAACAAATTTTACTATAAAAAATTAACCTTATTTTTTTCTAATCAAAAGCTAAAGTCAAAATTGATATCTTTGCGCATTTTTTTGTTTTTTTAAAAGATCTCCATATGAAGATTTTAAATTTTTTTTAGATCTTTTACACTCATTAAAAGGATTAACGTTAAAATGATGATGCTTACAAAAAAAACTTTCTCATAAAACTTCCTGGATTGATAAAAAGTATCTGACCCTGTTTTGATCCTTTAAAATTTAATTTTTTATGTTGATCAGTTATATGCTTATATTTAACAAAACAGCTTCTTATGCTTGCTTCTTTTAAAGCAGAAAATCAATTAGAAACGTCAGTTAAAAAAATCCATTGTCACTATTGTTAAGCAGACTACAAAAGTCATGAATATTAATTGTGACTTATCCTTTGTTATACACCTTAAATCGATAGAATATTAATTAAACTAAGTTGTCTATTAAAATAATATCAAATCAAATATTGGATAAATGGTAATGAGGTAAGTAGGGAAAATGAATATTTAAACTACTTTTACGGTGATTTTGCACGTCACCTTTTAACCCACAACACCCTTTTAAACAACTTAAAATATTCTTTTTTTTCTGCCCTCCTCATTTATTACCATTTATTCAATATTTGATTTGATATTATTTTAATAGACAACTTAGTTTAATTAATATTTTATCGATTTAAGGTGTATAATAAAGGATAAGTCACAATTAATATTCATGACTTTTTGGTGACGTGCAAAATCACCATAAAAGTAGTGTGAAATAACTATGGCCGGAATTCACAAAGCGGGGTAAACACGTTGCAAACACCGTGTTAGTGTATTCGGTGTAAACACCGTGTAAACTACGGTATTTTTGGGTGCTAGCACGGTGTTAGTTAATCCGGATAAGTTGCAGTAGGTTTCGCGGCTAATTTTATTTTTTTTGTTTGAAAAATTCCTTGTTTAACATATATTTACAATATTTTGTTCTGCCAGTTTTTACACAAATTTGCAATTACTTAATAGAGATTTAAAAGTTTATCGGTTTTTTATACAAATAATTCCTCTGAATTTTGCTTTTTATATCTTTTTTATCGTTTAATGAAATTTTAACAGACTTAGCCCCAGGTTTCCCGAAACCTACTGTAATTTGTCCGGATTAACTAACACCCAGCTAGCACGAAAATTATCCCTCTTTGTGAATTCCGGCCCATGGCAAAATTCCCCAACGTAGTCCAAATTCACCATGACAATCAGGAATGTGTTCGCAAATTAAAATGTGTTGAAAAAAATAAGTTTTAATCATAAAGGCATAAAAATGTTTTAATTTTTTCCTAAGCCTAATAGCAAAGCCCTAAAATCAAGCTAAATTTTATCATGATACAAGTTTGTTGCATTTTCCAAGTGTCAAAATTTGAAGGAAATATTACAAAAACATTATATTTATGGTGAATTTATACACCACCTTTTGATGATTTTGTAACGTTTATGGTGATTTTGGCCTATGGTGGTGAATTTGTACATGGTGTTTCTGTACGGACCCGGATAAAACTATTTACTGACGACTATAAATTTTTTAAGCACATAATTACAATAAAAATATGGACCTCAAATTTGCTTTAAATAAATTTAATAATTGAGCGGCCGATTGAGAATTAAACGTGTCGAAAAAATACAGGGTTTTATCAATTGGAAAAAAATTAATAAGCCTAGGCAGCCATGATAGGTGGGACAGCATTTCAATCTGTCAATGAAATTACCGACTTAAATATCACAATATGACGTTTGTTAAAATTTTTCACTTAGTTTTCAAAACTGTCACCTAAAGCATAATCCCACGAATCTTTAATTTTAAATTTTTTTAAAGCAAATAAATCCAATGTTATTTACCTGCGCTGTTAAAATTTATGTTAAACCCGTTTTTTAATCAAATTTCTCGTCTGGAACCCTTATTTATTAAAAGAACAAAATGTTTGGAAAGGGTACAGCGATTTTTACCCGATTAATTTTTTGAGGCAATATCCCGTTTAGAAACCACATTTGAAGTACTTGTTTTTAGAATTATTAGATTAATGAAGACTCAAATTGGATTTATGTATGGTTTATAAAATTGTTAATGGAAATATTGACTTGCAAATTAAAGACTTTTTTAAAATAAGAACCTAAAATTATTTTTTAAATAGTCACAGTTTAAAATTTAAATCCAAGTTTCTAAACAAAAAAAACTGTCATAAATATTTTTTTACCCAAACAGTTATAAATGCATGGAATTTACTTCCAACAAATATATAACAATCAAAAACTCTAAATTTAAAAGACTATTGTATCAAGAGAGTTTAATTAATTTTTGAAAAGCTTGGTATTTTCGTTTTATTTTATTTATGAAGTTAAATGAGTGTAAAAATACATTTACCTGCTCTTTTGCCTTGTGATATAATGTTATGTGTATATGTATTTTATTTTATGTTTTCAACAATATATGAAAATAATTTGGCACGTAAATTTATTTAATTCAATAATTAAATTATTATTTCATAGTGAAAATGGTTCTTAGATATAAACGTAGCTCTTTAAAATTTTTAAGCGTTTTTTTAAACCACAAAGTGTTTTTTTAATGTTTCTCTTGAGCATGGAATTTATATCTGCAAACTCAAAACAATTTTTATCTCTATAATCAAAAAGTAAAAATTTTTGTAAACTTTACTAAGTTTTGTTTTTTTGCACATGATTATGTAATGTATTTAATTTGTTTTTGGAAACTATTTTTATATTGTATATGTTTTAGCCTTTTTCCTGACGAAGAAACACGTTGCTTGTTTCAAAACGTAGAAAGTAATAAAAGTTTTATCAACTTAAGGATAACGCCCAAAAATAAATATATTTTATCAATGAATCCTCAAAAATTCTTAAATTGCTTTGAGAAACTATGATTTACAATCCATGTCTTCATGAGTTTATGTGTTGTATCATGATAAGCAAATCGTAATTTTAATTTAATGGTGTTTTCTTAAAAAATGCCTTATTTTTTAAAAATAAATCTTTACATATTCGCGAGTTTTAACCTGTATCTTTTAGAAAAAAATTCATCGGAACAATCATGTTGTGGTGCCAGTTTATTTTTTTGGAAGTTGCAATGGTTATCTTTTTCTATTGGAATTTCGGTACCAGTGCAGGTAATTTTATAATTATAAAATATAATTATTTAGCATTTAAACTATGTAGGGGTTCTAGTTGCAAATACAGATTTGTAAAACTAATGCAGCGAACCAGAAAACAAAAGGGGAAGGAACCCTGCTTACCAAAATTACCCAATTCATTGGTTGAGCCGTGCCGCTCTGGCCACTGTCAGTCAATTGACGGACGAGATCAACCCTGGCAAAGAATTAGAAGTTGATAAGTGCAAAATTTCAAGCTGTCGGTCCTAAAGACAGGTCTTCCAAGGATGCCCCGTAATGTAACCACAGGCACACAACACAATTGTAACAGGGTAAATAAGAAACAGCTCCCAAGTGAAATACTTACTCTTGTGTAATCTGGAAAAAGGAAAAACTATGGTGGTATTTATATGCTTAGCTTGTGTGAAAAAAAGTACATTAAAAAGGATGCGCTTTTAAGTTGGCCAAAGTTGTGAGCAGATGAGGACTTAGAGCAGGGGTAAGGTAAAACCTCCTTAAGAACGAAAACACCGGACTTAAGATTTGAAAGAAAATTTTTGCAGTGTTGTAACTAAAATTTTAGAAAGAGAAGAGAAAAAATGTTTGTTTGTTGAAAATAAACTCTACTGAAAAGCTTTAAAATTTAGAAAGGTCGGTGGCCTAATTTCACACACACTCTTTTGAAAGCTTCGGCGGGCCATTTGTCTATTTTGCATGTCATTCTGCCAAAGCGTTAAAGTTTTAGAAAGAGTCGCATTTACCGTGTATTTACCGCCTAAGGGAGGTAAAAACATGTCATCTGCGCATAGTACTATGGCTGATGTGGCCCAGAAGAAGTAGTGATTGAATAAAGAGATAAGAAACAAGGAAACAACTCTGCTATAGGTAAATTACTTGTAGCTGAGAACGCAGGCGTGGTTTGTCAGAAAATAAAAATGAAAAATCAACATTTATTTTTTGTTTGTTTGTTTTTATAGTTAAATATCATTTAAATAGTTTTTAATGAAAACTTTAAAAAAATTTATTGGTAATATGAGATTTTTTTATAAGGTCTTCTATAGAGGTTTTTTATTATTTTTTATTAATTGGTTTTGGTGTAAAGAAGTCTTATTGTATTATGTATGCATTTTGTAATCAACGCTTATATTTTTGTTTGAATTTTGCTATGTTATCTGTTTAAAATCGATTTTAGTTAAGATTATTTAGTGGTAAGTTAACATTTAATATCATTTAATATAGCTAGCCGTGAAATACTTGTTGCCGTCTATTTTAACGGTACAGTGTAGAGTGCATCATTTCAACTTGTGTATGGCCAGTGGTCCCCACGCGGAGAAGAGAGCTCGTCATGTAAGAACTTGCGAAATTGGGAACTCATTTTGGATTTTACAACCTCAAGTAAAGTTGAAAGCGTGCCCATACATGATTTCTGCTATCATTACTCTGATTAGTCGATTTAGAGGACGGAACACACTTCTAAGCGATTATTGGAGTATACAAAAGGGTGAGAGTCACCTATACAACAGACCACAAAAGGCATGGGGTTCTCACTTCGGTTTTTCCCATGGTGACTCACTGAGACCAGTGAAGTTTTTTTGATATAAAAGGAAAATATAAAAATTAGTAACGTTTTTCATAATAACCCGCTAGTATATAGGGAACCTTGGGATTTCATGATTGCAACGCGACACCCCAACGCAACTCCAACACCTAACAGTTTCTACCAGGAACACTCAGAGCTGTGACCGTTTCTGCACCGCCATTGGGTTGTTTAAACAAGCGGCCAGTTATTGGCTGCTGGTAACAAATGTTGACCCGCCGTGACTTTGACAAGACGGTGGAAACACAGTTAGCTGAGTTAGTGTTGTGATAACTACTTAAGTGGTTAACTACTTAACTACTTACCTACCATGATTTTGGCTTACTATTTAACTACCAACTTTCCTTTCTATAAGTAGTTAACTACCTACTTAACTACCTACTTTCAAAAAATAAAGTAGTTAATGCAAGTAGTTAACAAAGTAGTTACAAAGTAGGTAGAAAGTAGTTAGCGAAGTAGGCAGAAAGTAGTTAGCAAACTAAGCAGAAAATAATTAGTAGTAAGCAGCTTTGCACGAACAATCAATGTCTGTGGAGTGCATATATTACCCAAAACGTAGAGCTGTTTAAAACGGAATGTAACAGCGTGTCTGGAATTTTCAATAAATCAATAATCAATATCCGGAAATTCAACAGTGACATTTTTAATAAAAATCCATATCTGGAAATTTAACTGTGACTTTATAAACAATGTGCTTTATAGTTTATGAACCCAATTGAAAACGTAGAATTGCTTTGAGTTAGTAACAAGACAAAAGTGCTAATTATTTTTTTTTAACAAGTGTCATTTTGTGCGAAAACTACAAATAGTTAAGTTTTTCAACTATAAAATTATTAAAAGGACTTTGATCGCTCTTTTAGTTAAATTTACACAAAATCCGGTTGTTTGTTTGTTTTATTTAATTTGGTTAAAAATAAGATGCATTTTTTTAATTTTTTAATTTAATTTTTCATATTAAAAAAATTGGATTTAAAAAATATATTATAGGTAAAATGTATTATAGTTTTTTTTTAAAAAAAAACACATCTTTCTACCTGTTTTTAATGAAAACTTAAAAAAAATCACTGATAATATAAGATTATTATATATGAATTGGTTTTTAGTGTAATAAAGTCTTCTTTTTTTTTAAAGCTGAAGCGGGCCGGCCATGGATATTATATATGTATGCATTTTGTAATCAACGCTTGTATTTTTATTTAAATTTTGTTTTTTTATACGTTTAAAATCGATTTTGGTTAAGATTATTTAGTGGTAAGTTGACATTTAACATAGCCGTGAAATACTTGCTGCCGTTTATTTTAACGGTACAGTGTAGAGTGTATCATTTCAACTTGTGTATGGCCAGTGGTCCCCACGCGAAGAAGAGAGCTCGTCATTGAAGAACTTGCGAAATTGGGAACTCATTTTGGATTTTACAACCTCAAGTAAAGTTGAAAGCGTGCCCATACATGATTTCTGCTACCACTACGCTGATTAGTCAATTTGAAAGACGAAAAACAATTTTGGGCGATTATTGCAGTAAACAAAAAGGCGACAGTCACAGCTAAGATGATTTTACATTTAATCGTGTTTATTATGATTGCAATGTGTGATTTAAAAAACGTTTTTGTTGAGAAACTATTTGAAAACTATGATAATTTTGTTATATAATATATATTGAGCTTAAACAAAATTCAGACTTTCCCATTTAACCAATAAAGACCAATAAAGATTCTATACATGAGACACACAATTTTGATATGTCATTTTCTTTTTTGAAATTCTCTCCAAATGGCTTTTAGAGCCAAAAAATAAAACAAATGTTGTGTGTAATATTTTTTGGTTAACCGTTAGCTCATGAGTCTAAAACACTCTCAGGTAAATATCCTCATCTGTGAATCATTTAAAATCTAACAACAAAGATAAGAAAGAAAAGGAAGTTTTTGCTAGAAACCGGAAAAAATGCTGCTGTGAAAACACAAAAAACTAATAATCCGACGGAAACTACATTTGAGAGCATCACCATTGTTATACAATAAAGTCCGTGAAAAATACAAAAAAATTTATATAAGCCTGTAAAATACGTCAACTTGGCAAATACACCTGCAAAACAAAGTTAACTTAACACTAAATTATTTTTTCTTTGAAATAACTTTATGAATTTTAACTATTTTATTATAAGAATAAGAATGTTTATTCACAAATTTAATACATAAAGAAAGTTAATAAAAGAAAAGCACATAAAGTTATACAAGAGATGCATCGTTTTATAAAAACTAAAAATCTAAAGTTTCAAATACGAAATACACCTAAATGAAAAGTCATTGACATAATTAAATAAAAACATAAATGAAAATGAATACGATGCACATGGATAAAAACATTGTTGTGAATAAAAAGGAGAGTACACAAAGAACCATACGGCTTCTTACATGTGTCTATCAAATTCAGTAAATTTATCAAAGGTAAGACATTCTATTTGTTTTTAAAACTAGCTAATGTATTAGCTTGCACCACAGTTGAAGGAAGTGAATTCCAATAGTTGGCAGTACGAGAAGCAATACAATGTAACATCATATTATTGTTAGCAGTTTTTAACCGCAGTTTTTGGTAATGATCATTTTTTCCTCTAAATTCGGCCCACTCGAAAAAGTCCCCAAATTTTAAATCGTTTTGACTGGAATAATACTGAAACACGTTTTCAAATCAAACCTAATTTGGCGAGTTTCAAGAGAATGAAGCGCTAAATAATTTAACCGCTGTAGATATGAAAAACCTGTTTGAAGGTTGCATCTACTGAATACTCTACGTGTAAAAGTTTGTTGAACGCTTTCTATCTGTTCAGCCGTTTCCTATGTATTGCTAAAAATAAAAAGCCGACAAAAAACCATAAAAATATGAAAATAGTTGATTATTAAAGGTGTGAAAAAGTATTTTTTACGTTGAGAATTTAAATGTTAGGTTCTACTAAGACTTTATTGTAAGTATATATAAAGTTGAAAAATTAACTACTTAACTACCTACTTAACTACTTAATACTTAACTACCTAAAGCTAAAGTCTTCCAGGCTGAAATTAAGGGCGTAACCGCGTTCCGCCAGAAAGAAATAAACAATAAATCCCCCAGCGAGAAAAATTAAAAAAAAAGTTTTCAGCGGTTATGTAACCAATTATTACTTAGTTGCGTCATGTGTTTCTCTGCACGTGATATTTTCTCAAAGAACGAGTGGTTACTTCACCACTCATCTATTTTCACCCTGATAGAATTCATCTTTAGTTCAAACATTTCAAGTAGTTAACTACTTACTTACTACTGTAACGTTTGAAAAGGAGTTTCGAGTTTTAAGCCAAAGCCCAGCGCAAAATAGTATTTTTTGAGTAGCTTGGACAAATTTTATAATATATGGGAAAAAAACGAAAATAAAAATATATGTTTTTGAGATTTTTCACTTTTTTTGCAATTATTTGAGTTTTTGTGAGAATTCATTGAAAACAAAGAATTTCCAAAACTGGGTCATATATCGAGTTTTAGGTCAAAGCCCAGCGCAAAATAGTATTTTTTGGGTAGCTTGGACAAATGTTTATAATATATGGGAAAAAATCGAAAATAAAAATATATGTTTTTGAGATTTTTCACTTTTTCTGAAATTATTTAAGTTTTTGTGAGAATTCGATGAAAACAAAGAATTTTCGAAACTGGGTCATATTTCGAGTTTTAGGTCAAAGCCCAGCCCAAAATAGTATGTTTTGGGTAGCTTGGACAAATGTTTATATTATATGGGAAAAAATTGAAAATAAAAATATATGTTTTTGAGATTTTTCACTTTTTGTGCAATTATTTGAGTTTTTGTGAGAATTCAATGAAAACAAAGAATTTTCAAAACTGGGTCATATTTCGAGTTTTAGGTCAAAGCCCAGCGCAAAATAGTATTTTTTGGGTAGCTTGGACAAATGTTTATAATATATGGGGAAAAAATCGAAAATAAAAATATATGTTTTTGAGATTTTTCACTTTTTGTGCAATTATTTGAGTTTTTGTGAGAATTCGATGAAAACAAAGAATTTCCAAAACTGGGTCATATTTTGAGTTTTAGATCAAAACCCAGTGCAAAATAGTATTTTTTGGGTAGCTTGAACAAATGTTTATAATATATGGGAAAAAAAATAAAAATATATGTTTTTGAGATTTTTCACTTTTTGTGCCATTATTTGAGTTTTTGTGAGAATTCGATGAAAACAAAGAATTTCCGAAACTGGGTCATATTTCGAGTTTTAGGTCAAAGCCCAGCGCAAAATAGTATTTTTTGGGTAGCTTGGACAAATGTTTATAATATTGGGGAAAAAATCGAAAATAAAAATATCTGTTTTTGAGATTTTTCACTTTTTGTGCAATTATTTGAGTTTTCGTGAGAATTCGTTGAAAACAAGGAATTTCTAAAACTGGGTCATATTTTGAGTTTTAAGTCAAAGCCCAGCGCAAAATAGTATTTTTGGGTAGCTTGAACAAATGTTTATAATATATGGGAAAAAATCGAAAATAAAAATATATGTTTTTGAGATTTTTCACTTTTTGTGCAATTATTTGAGTTTTCGTAAGAATTCTTTGAAAACAAAGAATTTCCAAAACTGGGTCATATATCAAGTTTTAGGTCAAAGCCCAGCGCAAAATAGTATTTTTTGGGTAGCTTGGACAATTGTTTATACTATTTTGCGCTGGGCTTTGACCTAAAACTTAAAATATGACCTAATTTTTAAAATATTAGTTAAAACAGTACTTATACTTTTTACTGCAGTAGTATCAGTATTTTTTTAAAAGTTTTTAGTTGTTTTTGACTATGCGAAGTGCAAATAATGCAAATGCATGAAATTTGAAATTTTGAAGAAAAGTGAAATTTTTACAAAAAAATCATGATCGAAAAAACGTGTTGGAACTTAAAAATTAGCGTTATTTTAACGTTTTTTAAAAATTTCGGATCAATATGGTGAAAAATGAGTAAAATTGAGTTAGTTTTGAATATAATACCTGTTACAATGCTCCAAAACAAAACAGGCGTTTTTTGAGAATTTTCCGAATTTATTATGGGTGTTTTGGAGAAAATGTTCACTGGGGTTTTTTCAACGCAGGATAACGTTCAATACGACATTAGAAAGAAAAAAGCAATACAAATCAACAATGCCCTCCTTTGCATGGTCGCTTTAAACTATTTGAAGTATTTTTGACCACTTGAAAATGGTGATATTTTAAAAAAAATTTCTTGCAGTTTCATACCTTTAGTACATTATGCGAAATTTTAAAACAACCTTTAATAATGATTTCATATTAAAGCCCAAGCGATTTCTGTTTTTTTAATATATAGAAATAGTTTTTAGCACATCTACAGCTTAAATAATAACGCTTAAAAAAAAGTCTTTTTTTCACAGCAAAAAAAGCATTGTTTTCTGCATGTGTAAATTTAACTCAAAATCTCGAACGACAGGAACGTAAGACCATATATAAATGCATACCGTTAGAACCGCCTACTAATAACGAACAAGCCCGTATTAATTATGATGCGTTAGCTATATTATTAACGAAGATACAAGCACATTTACGAGGGAAAGTTTTTGGCATATTTAAATTTTAATTTCAATTCAACGTAAAACTGGCACCGAGCCAAAAAAATTAAAATTTAAGTTTTTAAAAAAATTTCGTTACTTTTCTGAGTAAAATGAAATGCTTTTTTTATGTTTTGGTTGTTTCTTTACCAAGTTATAGCAAAAACAAAAAGTGGCCCGCCGCATATTTTCCATATTAAGGGAGTTTGGGCCCCCCCCCCTGATTTTAATCAATACAAATCTGCTTTCAAGCACTCGGAAAGTTTATTCATATAACATGTAAAACATGAAAACTCATTCACAAAATTTAAAAATTTTTTAATTTTTACAAATGCTTCAAGATTTTCACATAAAATTTATCCCAAAATGTGTGAAACATTATGGCGTGATATGTTATGGTGTGATATTTTGTTTTTTGCTTTCCTTTTTATTAATATATTATTATCTTTTATTGATATGTCTTCTTCAGGTTAAGCTGAAACAAAATATTGTATTAATTTAAAACAAAAAAGTTAAGCCTTTCTGGAATTGGAGTTTATTTTTTGAAAGTTATTTATATCTGTAAATAAGAAATTCGACATTTTGAAACAAGTTTCATAAAAAACAAATTGCGTTTGCACCAACAAACTGTTAATGCCAAGTTTTTTAATAAATTCTTGATTATTGCAAGAATTAGTTTATATTTTAATACAACTTATTTTTCTCATTGTGGAAAATTTTTTGGAATATAGGGTAGCTGACTTAATTTCGGCCACCTTTTTTTATTTTTTTGGATAAGTTTTTCTGATTTTTCCAATCGACCCGAAATTTGGTCTAAAAATTTAGCTATTTTTGTTATTCCAGTACAAAATTTTAAAATTTCTGTTACACTTCAAGATCAGTGGAGGTTTAAACATTTTTTATAGTGGCCGAAATTAAGGCGCAAGCCATTAACTTCGGCCACCTAGAAAAAACTGGCTCTGAAAAATGACGACGATTAATTCAATGCACACAAAGGTCTCGGGAAGAAACGGAAATAATTCATATATAACGGTGGTTAACTAATAAACATGAGTAAAAAACATAGATAACAGCTTGTTTTAGAAAAATGTTGAAAAAATAGCAAAATAGTTAGTTTTCTAAACTTTTTATGCTCATTTTTTTGTTCCAACGTTATATACCAATTACGTTCATAACTATTGCCAAAACGAACAATAAAAATTTTTAAAGGTTGCAAATTTATCCTTAGGTATTGTTCTTCGTACATATAACTTAATTTTTCCCGCTTGCAAACAAATCATTGTAAATCATTTTTACAAACAATAGCTAAAAAATCATTAATTTCGTCTGAATGAATTACTTTAAAAGAATCGAGTTTATTAAAAATGTCGGTAGCGAATTGGGCAGGGAGCGAATTCTCCAGGGAGCGAATTGTCCCTAATGAAGTAGGTTTGATAAGATTTGCGTTTATAAAAACTTCTGGGAGCGAATTGTCCCGGGAGCGAATTGTCCCGGGAGCGAATTGTCCCGGGAGCGAATTGTCCCTAATGAAGTTGGTTTGATAAGATTTGCGTTTATAAAAACTCCCAGGAGCGAATTGTCCCAGGAGCAAATTGTCCCGGGAGCGAATTGTCCGGGAGCAAATTGTCCCGGGAGCGAATTGTCCGGGAGCAAATTGGCGGAAGCGAATTGTCCCCAATTCGATCAGCCCACTTTAAAAAAATACAACTTAATGGGCCCTGAGAAAAAGTTTTTGAATGCATGCAAAAAGTAGAAAAATATAAAAAGTAAAAACAAAATGTTAAAAATAAAATGTACTACAAGCGCGCTAGAGTGGTAATGGCCAATCACACTGAAATTGCGTTATAAAAAAAAGATGTAAAAATGTTGTATAAATAATGAAACAAGTACATTAGGAACCGAAAATTAAATCACATGGATCTATAGGTTTTAG
The DNA here is from genome assembly GCA_030248175.1 of Microlaimidae sp. YZB2_3. Lineage (NCBI taxonomy): Eukaryota > Metazoa > Nematoda > Chromadorea > Desmodorida > Microlaimidae > Microlaimidae sp. YZB2_3. The sequence goes on from JASAMX010008452.1 coordinate 31,222, forward strand.
GTAGCCAACCACTACCACGGAAGAATCAGGAGCAGGTAGTAGCAGGGCGTTATAGCCGGCTCCTTGGTTCGGGAACGTCATCTGACAGGAAGACACACAAAACAAACAACTAGGTATCTGTGCACAAAAATATCGTAAGCTAATGTCCGCAATTGAAGAGACAAGGGACCGGGAAGCACAATTCTGGTATCCTTTGGGAGTACATTTACCGGTGGGTTTTCCACACCAACTAACGGGACCACAACCTACCCAAGCTTCTAGTGTTCAACCAATAGTCACTACCAATCAAAATTTAATTATAACAACACAAACTGTTCAATCCCAATCAGTACCACTTCTTTTGCATCAGTTAAATCCAATTAGTTCGCAATCCACAATACCATTTAACTTCAAACTTTCACACAAATTGCGGGCCCTCCCCAAACTAAATCACCCACTCCACCTGCGGTTCACTTGTCTCATCAATTAGGCGCACGTCCACGGTTGGCTCAGCCAATCCTAATAACTCAGCCTGCACTGATGTTACACCTGACTTCGCTTTCGTCAAATCAGCCTAGACTGCCTACTCCTTCTACTCCTACAGGAGGTGCTCAACAACATATCCATTTGGTAGTCCTTTGTCACAAACTTCATCCACATATAGCCAGTTAAATCAAGCCACAAGTACAAAAAGACAAAGCGGGACTGAAGCTTAGCAATTTATACAAAATTTTTAGCGTCAACTAAGACAACAAGCACCGCCAGGGTTATTACAAAGGGTTGCACAACAAAACCCTGAAAAATTAAGGAAACAATTACATTAGCCAATAGCTCAACTAAACAAAAATGAAAAAGTAAATCAAGGGATTCGTCTGAACGGCGGCATAGTCCAGGTACAAGCGCGATTGTGTCAACTGTTATCCCATCAACTAGAGATGGCATAACAGCTAGAATGGGCGTTCATTGGCTTGGGAAAGGGCACCCGCAGACGCATCCCCTACTCTCACAAAACAGGTAAAAATTAGATCAAAAAAAGGAGCATTAGGTTACAGGGTTCCTCCACGTGGGATGTTAGAGCTACGGCGTCTCCTCAACAACCTGTAACCTCCAACAAACGTAAACGTCATCATTCAGATGATAAATCTCCAACCAAAACTAAAACTACCACCAAAACAAAAACTAAAACAAAAAGTCGGAAATCTCCTATAAAAAAACAACTAAAAGGTAAAGGTGTATGGAAGCAAATTGTGAGCACAAAAATTCCCATAACTATCCCTCAACCGTTACCTGCCTCATTTTATCCAGATGTGGATTGGCCACCAAATGCGCCAACCATTAGGAGGGACCGCCCCCAACCCCAAATTAGGAGAGCTTCTTTGGACAGCAAAGGGTCACCTCCAAAAAAACAAGCAAAACCAGGGGTACCACCACAGGATTTCCCTGAAAGCCAATTACTCTCTTTTCTTAAACCCAGGGGGGGGAAGTTTATCAGCTCCAGTATCACCCCATCCATACAACACACCTCCAGTCAAACAAAATCCATCTGTGGTCAATCTCACACAACCGGACACACTGTCATAGTCGGGTTGTGTGAGATTGACCACAGATGAATTTTGTTTGACTGGCGGTGTGTCGTATGGATGGGGTGATACTGGAGCTGATAAACTTCCCCCCTCCCCCGGTTTAAGAAAAGAGAGTAATTGGCTTTCAGGCAAATCCTGTATTGGTACCCCTTGTTTTGCTTGTTTTTTTGGAGATGACCCTTTGCTGTCCAAAGAAGCTACTACCTGCTTTTGATTCTCCCATGGTAGTGGTTGGCTGATGGGTCAACACTGTACCTGTCAGGTGAACCCTAAGAGTAGAAGCTTGTCAGTTTTTGTTTTGTGGAATTGACCGCCAGGATCCCCTACTCAGGTCTATAGGTTTGTCATTTGAGTCTTTCTTTTTACTCTTCTTTTTACTTATTTGATCACCATTAGTCTCCTTTAACTTATGTTTTGTTTCAGTTTGACTTACTAATTTTTGTGTATTTAAGGTTCCGACGCTATCAAGTGGATCATCAATTGGTATCATCGCAGATGGTGCTGGTTGAGTTGTGCATTGTTTGATAATGGCTTTTTTATTTTCTATTTGTTTTAAGAGGTTGGGTATGATATGACTACAATAATATTTTGTATTATCTGCATTTGGAACCCTATTTGTTATACCTAAGGAGAAAGCTTCATTTAAAACTTGTTGTTCATAATTACATCCTTAGCTAATCCATCCAGTGCCTGACCTATGTACAGTGTCTGATCTTCCCACTGCACTCTTCCACTGTCAATTATCGAGTTGAACTACTTCAGCCAGGCTCCAAAAGCTATGGAGTTTTTCTCCCCAGTGAACTTTTTAAGGGAAGAGGAAACAGTTTTGAAAAGTTGATTTTCATATAACGGACTTTATGTCCTTGCAAGGTAGATGGGCCTTGCATATTTTGATCGCATGTAAAAAATTGGTTATTTTTTTCTAGGGTTCTGTTTTAGGTTTTTGGTGCTAGGTGGAGCTGGGGAAAAGAGGAGCGGGGGAGGGTTCCGCTCACTACTTTTCATCCCCTTGTCCACCTTTTGTTTTTGTTTGATCTTAGTTAACCAAGTTTGGGTTTCCGAAAACATAGAGATGCAGTTTCCCATCATGGCCATTAGATGGGTCATTTGCTGCTCTAATTTTGTAGGGGGGAATGGGGTTAAGGGTACCCCTGATTCCAGGTTTTCTTCACTTCCCCCACCTGGCTGGAAGGAGGGTCACTGTCGACGGAATCCTCAGGTAAATATGCGCTTGACAGTTGTTCTATAACATTAGTTTTCCTACTTTTTACTTTTTTTATAGATGTTTTAGTTGGCCCTTCATTTTCAACAGGCGCCCCACTCGCCAAAAAGACCTCGCCTTCTTCTTCTTCTCATTGGGTATTTTCCCCCTGATTAACTGTTTTACTAGATTCAGCAAGGTCTCCTTGTAACACGGTTTGCCTTTTATGACCGGTTACCCCAGTGTTTAACCGACTTTTATTCAACGCGTCCTCTCAGTTCTTCTGTCTGCGTTTTGCGCATTCCTCCCATTCTTTGGCTTTGTCCTGGCGACATTAATCTTTTGCTGGAGGATTGTTTGTGTCGTCAGGTTCTTGGTAGTCTCTCTTTGTCGTATTGTTATATGCAGAAAAGTCGGGTTTGGTTAGTTTACCCTTGGGTAACCCGTCCTCCTCTTTGTTTTTTGGTGCGCAAGCGGGTTGTTGAACAGTGTTGCCGGAGGATACCTTTGGCATGCCCCATGGCCCCACTGCGCTGAGATTCTGAAAATTAAATGTTACTTGATTTGCTTGGTAATCTAAAACATTTTAATGTATATCCTTCCTACCTGCTGATCGATACCCACTGAGCCTCTCCTGGCAACTCCTGTAGCAACTCCTGTGTTTAAGTCTTTTTGTGGAGGTCGTGGTGACCTTTGCATCATTATCACTTAACTTATTGAAAAAAGTTTTCTGTGTAACTCTCACCTCAATAAGTGCAATCGTTCTGGACAGGTTTGGGGGTAATAACACGTAAATATGCACAATATAATGAATATAAATCAATAGCAATCATACGCAAGAGTTACCTTAGGACAGCTGTTGAAAAAAATTTTTTGGAAAAAAAGTAAAAATTAAGTACAGCAGCAGTACCAAGAAGGTTAATATATTAAAAAATTTTTTGGTATAAGGAGTCAAGGGGGTAAAAAGTTTTTTTTTACCAACCCCCAATTGGATCCAATTGTTGAAAAGGGGTCTAGAAATAGTGCAATGGTCGAAAAGGGGTCTAGCCAGTATTATAGAGCCTCTTTCACCGATACACAAGGGTATCGCTGCACTTACTATGATATTGTTCACGTTATTTAAAAATATAAATTGAACAAGAGGCGTGGCCTTGGTAGGGATTATAACACAATTGAGATTTAATTATGAATAAGAGGAAATGTGTAACGCACTCCGCCAACCACAAGGTCAGAGCTCAGAGGAGTACAAAACAGTCAAAGTGGTTGATGAAAATCTGCGTCATGTAAATTGGGTTATTTAACATTTTTGCAATGTAACATTAGTTATACTGGTTTGAAAAATGTAGGTAATTAAACTAAACTGTCAAGACAGTTCTGCAAAGATTTAATCAGTTTTCGGTACTACTTCAGTGCTACCTGGTTGATCCGTTAACCAATAGGTTCTTAGTTATAATTTGAAACTTGTTTACAACAAGTTAAAAAATTAATTTTGAATATTTTGGAACTGTGTTTACAGTTCTCTTTAAAAATGGTTTTAAAAGATAGTACTTTTATTACATGAGGTTTAAAGATTCCTCACTAAGTATTGTCCGTCAGTTGGCGAACTGTGAACAACTTCTCTGTGAAACCTAACCTCAAAGGGTTCTTTAGAATTTTAAAGTGATCTCAAAGGATCTGTGAAAGTAGGGCCAAACGTAGAGGTTTGGCGTCAAAAAAAATTATACACACGAGTCGCTATGTAATGTGAGCTTCAATCAATCAACTGATGAACCGGATGGGTTAACCAATAGGTTGATAAGGAGATGAATTGAAACATCAAAAATATTAGAATAAAAATGACTGTTTTGAGGTTTAGGGAAATGGATTGGACTTAGCCGAGTCTAATGTGTTACACAGGATTTCAAAATGCTAAGTATTTGTGTTAATATTGTTTATGTTATTTATGAACAAGTTTTTATTGTGGCGGATAATTTGATTCACTTTTGAATGATTTGTTTACACTACTTTACACTAGAATTATTTATTAGAAAGGTTACAACACAAAAAACAACCGCGTTGCGGCAAAGAAAGGCATTTTAGATACAGTAATTGCACAAAGAAAAATTACTAAACTATTGGATTAGGAAAACAAAGACTAATTAACCTTAACCCAATTTTAATTACTGAAAATATGGTGCTACTGGCACGGGCACATGTGAATGCAAAAATGAGGACTTAGCAAAATAGATTATTTATTTCAAGAAATTTGGGGTGATTTCAAGAAAACACTTATTAACACAAGATTTTAGGTGCAAAGGTGATTATTGACAATCACCTTTGCCGAAGGTTACTCAGCCTAACTGAAAATTAAATATTTACAAAATACTCAAATGTGTATTTAATTCCTAAGAATACCTGTGCTGGCTACTGACGAATCAGAGCCATTCTGCCATAATATTTTATAAAGTCACCGATATAATTATCCTAACTCAATGGAAAAGAGATCGTTCAGCCAACGGTCTCCTTTCCAACTCAAACAACAAATCCCTATCTAGATGGGCCGAAACCAATCGCAGCGTCAGCATCTGATAAGGATTTTGAATAAAAAATAATAACTCAGATATAAAATTGCTAATCTATTAATAGCAAGCCGACTTGAGGATCCCATTCTGGAGCGGTAGGATAAATACCACTGTTCACTAATTTAAAATGCCAAAACAATAATATGGTACTCGTGTTGCGCTCCCACTTTTGAGTGTGGAGCAGAAATTTATGCTTAAAATGGTTTTATTTTGCACGCGCGGCGACCTGCGCAATTACGCTAATTTGAATATGACAAAGTGCGCATTTGAAAACAGGGCGGAATAACAACTTATTATTTAGCAACAAAACAAGAGAATTATACAACCTGCCACGCACTCTCCGCCACACTACCTACTTATTTAACTGCTTAATTATCTACTTATAATTTTAAAAGTAGTTAACTACCTACTTAACTACCTACTTTGAGTTTTGGCTAACTATCACAACACTAGGCTGGGTGCCTAACTTATGCTGCAACATGTAAATAAGAGATAAAGGTAGTGAGAACTTAGGCAAGCGTTAGGAACTAAAGGAAGAGTGATCCCGTGATATTATTGTCACATTATTTATTAAACAGCTTTTTTGAATGGCTCAAATTAGTAAAGCATAGGGTAACTGACTTAAAATTGGTCAGGTTTTAATTTTGGCCACCTGCTGTTATAATTAACTTGAGTAAAATTACTTGACTTGGCTGAAATAAAAGTGACCTGAGATTAACTAGTTTTACTTGAATCAGCTGATCTCAGCGATTTGACCAATTTGAAGTGCAGTCCCTTTTGAGTGCATTTCATTATAGACAAAAAAACTTTGGCGGTGATATTAATCTAAGCGCCATTCTTGGCTTCGGCTTAGTCCAGACAATTTTAAACAGAATGTCAGACCACTTATAGAATAAGAAATGAAGCAAAAGTGCAATAAAAATTTATTGTGGTTAACTGGTCTTGCCCAGTTTTGTTTAAAAGTTTGGCAGCAATGTTTTAGATGTGCAGCTTGAATGTAATAATTTGAACAATACCGGAGATATGAAAACTTTTTTCAATGAGGGCTCCTGTTTTGTTTTGCACACAACGCCAAAAAACCATATTGACGCTAGTTCAAGTTGCAATGATATAAACAGCAGAGGAGCTCACTTGGCTGTATTTTTTAAGCAGGAGCAATTCAACCTGATAAGAACTCAACTTATTAACCCTGTTTGGCATATTGTAAGTATTGTATTTTATTTGCTTTGTAAACCTTTTTTTTAAATCGAACTTCTTAGAATCAGCATTTTTTATGTTTGTTATAATTATAAATAAAAACACAGTTGATAAAATATGTATAAAGTACAAGATTTTCGTAACGTTTAATTGTATTGCACAATCATCATTGTTAGACGAAGCAGAAATACCAAAAACTTATTTTTTTCTTTTAGTTTCAATAATTTTGTTACCGCTTTTTATAACATTTCACGGGCGTTGCTTTTAAATTTTTTCTGTTTTATCTAATATATGTTTTTACTCAAAAATTTATAAAAAAGCTTATATGTTAAAATTTAGGTTTATTTGCGAAAAAAATTTATATTTTTAGCAATTTTTTAATTTTTTTAACTTTTAAAAAAATTTTTTATAAAATTTCTGTTTACTTTTACTGTTTAAAACATATTTTAATTTGAATTAACAGTTTTATTTCACGTGTATTTACAAATCAAAAACTTTTCAAAAATTTACAAAACATTCAAAAAGTTTATTTATCTTGGTTTTTTTGGTCGTTAAATTTTTTTTAATTGTATCATAGCATATAAGATGTTTTTTCACTTTTACTTATGATTTATTCAGTTATTTTTCAATATACATATTTTTATACCATATGTATCTATAATTATAATAAATATTTTGATATCAAACTTTTTTTTGTATTCAGTTCATCTGAGGATGATTGTGCAACACAATCGAAACGTTATGAGAAATTATGTACTCAATAAATATTTTATCGATTGCGTTTTTATTTAATGTTTGTTTCCGGTAAACAAAAAGTTTTTATTATAACTAATTATTTTCTTTGTTATATTATTATTTATTGTTATTTTGGATGTCACTTATTGTAATTATTTATTCGTCATATTTATTTATTCACATTTATTCGTAATACGTCATATATTCTTTATTTCCATTGATACGCTGTGTTTGTCCTTTGGACAAAGTCCAAAGGACAAACACAGCATATAAACGTATGTAAAAACGTCCTTTGGACTTTGTCCAAAGGACGTTTTTACATAAGAATGAACCAACCCTAAACGTTACAGTATAGTGTTCAACAATTTTCTGACTATTGTTAACACTTGTTGTACAAAGGCAGTGTGAGCTAAACTTATATAAAAATTTTTTAGTTATTTAGCTATTTTTCGTTCTTTTCTTTAATGGGAAACTTTCAAGAACTAATATAAAAAACAAAATTTAGGCTTTTATTGGTGGAAAGCAGCTTATAAAACTGGAACCTATGGGCGGATGGTTTTGGCAGACAAAAACTCACAACTTCTCAATAAAGTACGATAGTGAATGGATGCGCATGGATGAATGGAATTTAAGCAATGAAGATTGTTTGAGTTTTTTTGACTGGGTACCAGGAACTTTTGACGATTTTTCATGCGGAGCTCTCCAGAACTACCTATGCCAATATTGTAAGATTATCATAATTTTAAAACAGTCACGAAAGTTTACAAATATGTCGCATTATGTACTTTATTGTGTGAAAATTCTACGGAATTAATTGCATTACATACTGGTGTTGGAATATTGTTATTGTTGTAGTAAATACTGCGGTGAAAAACTTATTAAAAATGTTAGTTTCTGCAGCTGTAAATGCAAAAATGTAAGTATTCCCACTAATCATTGTAAAAAACTAATGGCGAAACTGATTCTTTGAACTTAATTTTCTAATTTCTTAATAAAACCTTTGACATTTTTAAAATCAATTTTTTTAACAAAATTTTGTTAAATTCTTTTTCATAGTATTGCACACACAATTAATACTGGTTATTTATGCTGGCATTATTAAACTTACGGTAAAGATTTTGGCTTAAGAATGCGGCTTAAGACTTTTTCTTGTTTTTGAGATTAATTTGTTTTCATAATATAGGTGAACATACAAATCAATGCAGTTTAATTCACTAGGAATAAAATCTAAAAGGTTTTGAAAATCATAACTGTTGTCACATTTTCTACATAAACTCAACGAATTCACTTACAAATTCTGAAAATCAATTTCAAACACAAAAAAAAAGAATTAATAAAAAATAACAAAAACAGAGGGAAAAGAAAGAGAGACCCCCACGCCCCCCCCCGGAGGCAGAGAACAAACACCCCCTTAATAGAATTAAGCAACAACCTTTTTGGAATACAGTACAAATTTTAACATCATATTAATTTAAAGTATATAACAAACAAATTGCTTAGGAATTAGGTTATTAAAACAAAGGTAAATCTACAGCCATTGGCTAGAGACATTTTTCAAGCAATTTTCAGTGCATATTTTAAAAAATTTCACCTCCGGCAGCTGGGAGAACACCCTCTAGCCCCCCCCGGCCGACGCTTTGCGTCGGCTTGGTGCTGCTACGACAGTAACAAACAAAATGATTAAACATTAAGTTATAGAAACAGAAGTAAAACTATGACTGAATCGCTGGAGACAATTCTTTAAGCAGTTTTTAGTGCATATTTATAAAAAAAATTTCGCCTCCGGCGGCTGGGGGACACTTCCCCCAACCCTCCGGCTAACATTTTGCGTTGCGTGATGCTGATACTATAGTAACAAACAAATTGTGTAGGAATTAGGTTATATAAATAGAAGTAAAACTATGACCATTTAAATCGCTGGAGACAATTTTTAAGCAGTTTTTAGTGCATATTTCAAAAAAATTTCGCCTCCGGCGGCTGGGGGGACAAACCCCAAACCCCCAGCAGCCGCTTTGCGTCAGCTTGGTGTTGCTACTACAGTAACAAATTGTGTAGAAATTAGGTTATAAAAACAGAAGTAAATTTGTGACCATTTGAATCGGTGGAGACACTTTAGCAGTTTTTAGTGCATATATAAAAAATTTTCGCCTCTGGTGGCTGGGGGAACACCTCCCAGACCTTCTGGCCGACGCTTCGTGTCGGGTTTGCGCCGCGTAGCGGCGCAGTTATGGCACTTCGCGCCGTAACGGCCCGCCGAGACATTGGTAGACCCCCTCGGCCAAATCATATATACGCGTTTGATATATATATATATATATATATATATATATATATATATATATATATATATATATATATATATATATATATATATATATATATATATATTATATATATATATATATATATATATATATATATATATATATATATATATATATATATATATATATATATATATATATGTCTTTTTTGTCAAATTTAATATATAATTAAAGAATAATGCCAAGGATTTTTTGCCAATATTTTTTTGTTCATTTTTAAAAGGTTTTAACAAAATCAAATAATCTTCTTTTAAGACAATCCTGAAATAGAAATTACATTCAAGATGTCGAGACAAATTGAAACCAGAATAACAGAAACCTTCTATGAAGTGAATGTTGCTGATCTTAAAAATTGTTTAATCGAATGCCGTAAGCTAACCCTATTTTGTAAAGGGATAAATTATCACGCAGGCACAGGTTTATGTGAATTTGTGTTCCGAACTTTTGCTGAAGGCGCCACAACTCACAGCAATTCTTCCGGTTTTACGCATATGGAAGCAACTGGATAAGATGCTGTGAAAATAGATAATAATGATTAGTGATGGGCAGTTCCGGTTGTGGGTTCCGGATGTTCCGGGCAAAATTTGGAATTTCGGTTCTGGTTCCTGTTCCCAAATTTTAATTCCGGTTCCGGTTCCGGTGTTCCGGAGTTCCGCAGTTCCGCCCATCACTAATACTGATGATGAATGAAAAGTATTTGTGATATTTTCAGGAATGCCTACGAGATTATGCTAAATTGTCCAAAAAACAGAATTTCGTTTGTATATTTATTCAAATGCCCGAAGTTAAGCCTTAGCGCATGTTCAAAATATTTTCTTTCACATAAAATTTTTTCAAAGGTGTTCCTTTTTGAAGAACAAGAAATTAACAACGGGATTTGTTGTTTAACGCTTAAAATTGAAAAGCTTAAAACCTGAAGGTTACAAAAAGGATTTTTTTGATGTATCATAAAACTTTACATTGCATGGTTAAAGTTTCTATCGACAGATTTTTCGCTATTGATTATAACTCTCGCACAGATAATAATGATTTTAAATAGATAGAAAAGTTGTTAGAATTGAATTAAACTATATCTATCTAACTATAAGTGAAATATATCTGGTTTACCTCGTAGATATGTATGGTAGTGCTGTAAAAGGTTACTTTTATTTTTATTTAAACTAATAAAAGTAATGACTTTTATTTTTACTCTTACTCGACTTTTGAAATTTCAATTACTTTTACTTTTACTCTTACTCAGATTTTTTCTAGCAAATACCTAAATTAATTTTAGTAAAATTTAAGTAATTTCAACGGCTCAATTTTCTACGAGCTTGTTGGAAAATGAAGGGCAGAAAAAAGTTTTTTAAGTCGTAACACGCTAAACACCATTTATTTAGACCAAAAACTTATTAAAATGAAAATTTATACATAAAATTAGCAAAAAAATTTTGAGGCAGAGCTCCGGAACTCAAAAAAACGGCCGTTTTGCTCCATTTCAAAATTACTTTTATTATACTTTTACTCTTACTTTTACTTAAAAAATAGGTCTTCCTTTTATTTTTAATTACTTAAATAAAATTTTGACCATTACTTTTACTTTTACTTTACTTAAGAAGAAGTCTTTTCTTAAATAACACTAAATAAAACACGCTAAAAAATTTAATTTTAGCTATTTATTATTGCAATTATTATGCAAGGTAATAATAAGAAATGATAATGCTCATAGATGAACACGGATTTTTTTCTAGGGGGCCCCCAAAATTTTGAGGCTAGGGGGGTGGACCCCACCCTACCCCCCTTGTTCATTTATGATACTCTCTAAAAAGTGGCACTAAAAAAATCGTAGAAAAAAGTAGTAAATCACATTTTAACAAAATCAACGAAATAAGTAAGTAAACCAAGGTGTTTTTGCAATATTAGTTGATTAAACGAAAAAATTTGTAAAATTTACTTAGAAAAATCTAGCTGAAATTGTTAATTGCCCTTTACATATTAAACATACAGTTTTATCTTGTGCGGCTGTGTTAAGAGATTTATTTTTGTTTTCTATACTGTTTACGATTTTAATTGTTTTAAAAAACAAGAAAATATTGTTATGCCAAATTATTTTCATGGATTTTAAAGTTTTCCAGATGTCATGCGATTTTTGCTTTTTTTGTTATATAAAAACAACAGTAATGATGATTTTGTTCAAAATTATGGAAGAACTATTCTTTTAATAAAGTAATAATTGCCTTGGCCAAAACAAAAACCCCAGAAACGCCGTTCACTTCAATAAAACCAAGATGGCAGCAATTACTTGTGTGTGCACAAACTTTAACTTCCTGCCTTGAAGTGTTTAAATTTTCTGCTGGGGTGTTTTAGTTTTTGCAGCGCTTTATTTTAAAAAAAACGTGTGAAATCTGCACTTTAGTTCACAAAACAAATTTAGGACAAATAGAGGTAAGGGCTTTTTACTTTTAATTTAAAAAAAACCCATAACATATTCCTAGCGACGTAACCATGGTTAGGTGATTACCATAGTCTCACTTTTTTCCAATCAAATAGTTTAATAAAAAAAGCAAGAATAAGTTTTTGGCTTTAGCACCACGTAACTGAATTGACTTTTAGAAATTAAAATTTGGTGGTTAAAACTATAATTTTAAATTTTTGTTGTAATAAATTTTTAATAGTTTTCTGATTAATAAAAAACTCGTAAAAACTAATTATTAATTAAGCGGATCCTTTCCCGTTAAAAAATTCGTAGAAATTTATTAATTTCTCCATAAAGCTAACTAAACCCTTTTAAGAAAGTAATGCTATAAAAAACTAAGGTTATTATATTTATTTAAATTAAATTTCAAATATGTTAAAAACAGTTTCAAAACCTTAAATTTAGTATTTTGTACTATAACCGCTTTCCGTCAGGAAGAAATAAACAATAAATGAGCCAGCGAAAAAAAATTTAAAAAAAAAGTTTTTAGCGGTTATATAACCAATTATTATTAAGTTGCGTCAGGTGTTTTTCTGCACATGATATTTTCTCAAAGAACGAGTCGTTATTTTACCACCCAACTATTTTCACCCTGATGGAATTTATGTTTAGTTTAATTAACACCTGTAGAACACCTTCACAATTAAACGGTATAGTTTATGGAAAGGAATGACCAATTTAAACTTTCCACAAAGCGGGAAAATTTAGTTTTTGAAGAAGAAGAAGAAAATTTATTTGTCAGAAAATACTCTTTTACAATAATAATTATCCAAACAAAAAGGCAAGTAAAGGTGCAAAAGTACAATTTATTTACTGCCTTACTATTTATAAACGCGACAAAATTCATTCAAATTCAACAAATCTAAAGACTTTTTAAAACTATTTAAACATGGTGCAGTTGCAGTATATTCAGGTAAAGTGTTCCAAACTTTAACAATTCTTTGTGAAAAACTATATTTTCGACAATCTAATCTGTATTTTTCAGATAATTTAAGTTTGAATGAATTACCTCTCATAAAATATGGTCCTTTGTCATATGTAAAAAAGTCGTTAAAGTTTAAATCTACATTGTTATTAATTATATTATAAACCATACAAAGGTCCGCTTTTAGTCTACGCAGCTCTAAAGAATCTAAAAATAAAGCTTTTAAATCTGTTTTATAACTACTATAGGAAATATTGCAGCGTCTACATACCCTTCGAGTAAAAATTTTTTGTATTTTTTCTAATTTTTTAATGTCAGTGATTAAATATGGATTAAAAATGGATATGTTTGAATCTAAAATTGGCCTGACAAATACTTTTTATGCTCGTATAAGCAAAAAATGGTTATTACTGTTAAAGCAGCGTAGAATAAGGCCGGTGTCGTAGAATAGATCTTCCCCCATTACAGATCTTCCACCCCGGAAGATTTATTCTGGTTTGCGCCAGAACAGATCTTCCCCCCTCAGAATATTTATTCCCCCTGTGTTAAAGCATACAGCAAAAATTTGCATTAAATTCCAAACAGACAGGGGAAGATCTATTCTGGTGTTCACTCTAGAATAAATCTCCCCCCTTGAATAAATCATGTAACAATTATTTGCATTAAAAACAACATCCATTTTTTTCTATTTTTCACTTCATTTCGTTTTTCTTTCTTTTAATCAAAAAATTAAGAAAAAAATACTCAAGGTTTCAGATCAAAGAATTAGTGATAAACGCTAGAAAAATAAATTTTATTCAATAAAACATTTCAGATGTCCGGAGTATTTAAAAAAAAACCTGCTTTTTTAAATAAACACCTTTTGAATGTTTTATTTAAAGTAAGAAATTTGATCGTATAAACCTGAATTTTGATCGTATAAACCTGAATTTTGATCGTTTAAAGCTGAGATATGATCCCTAAGCAAGCCTAAGCAGAAAGCTTAAATTCAAATTATTAACCGTTTAAAATATTAAGCAACATATGAAAAAAGTTAAAACTCGAAGAAAATTTTGGCGACGCAGAAAAAAATAAATCCTGCATATCTTCGGAAAAAAATCACTTTCTGATTAATAACAAAACAAAATTTTTCCTAAGCCTAAGCAAAACCTAAAAATCAACCTAAACAACCAAAAAAAAACAACAATTTTAAACCTGTTTAATGTCGAATTTACTATTGAATATGAAGAAGGTTTTTTTTTGTTTTTATTGAATTTTATTGTTTTAATAAAAAAGCAAAAACTGAAAGTATAATGAATCAAATACTAATCGGAAAGAAATTAAATTGGTTTCACTTTTTTATGTTTTTTTTGCTATGTTTTGTCTTAAAAATTGATAAACTCAAAGGAAAAAACGTTTATTTAGGGATATTAATTTTCCAAAAAATAACTTTATTTAATTATATCATATTTTTAACCCGAACAAAACAAACCAATACAAATGTATGTTTTTTATTTCCGAAAACCAACTAAATAATACTTAATTATTAATGTCAATGCTGAACTGTTTTTGAAATTAACAACAATTAAAGTTAAAGTTTATTTTTTATTAAAATACAAAAAAACAAACTATTTTCTGTAAAATGATGTTTTTAAAATTTGTTCAAACAAAATCTTACGTGTCAAATTAAATTTATGCAAATTTTTGAGGGGGGAAGATTTATTCTGGTGTTTGGATCAGAATACATCTTCCAGGGGGAATAACTATTCTGAGGGGGGAAGATCTATTCTGGCGTAAATCAGAATAAATCTTCCGGGGCGAAGATCTATTCTAGAGCGCACCAGAATAAATCTTCCGGGGGGAAGATCTATTCTAGAGCGCACTAGAATAAATCTTCCGGGGGAAAGAAAAATAGTGGGGAAGATCTATTCTGCGACACCGGCTCTTGAGTAAGCTTTGGAAGAAATTTTAGAGCAATGAGTAGAAGATTTCAAATCACTAGTTAAATATACACCTAAATCATTAATACAAAAAACAGACGAAATATTAGCATCATTTAAGGAGTATGGAAATTTTGGAACTTTCCAACTGTAAGAATATTGCATTTTTGAAAAGCTACTTTTAGCTGCCATCGATCGGAGTAGTCACAAATTTTTTTTAGTGTTTTAGTCAAATTAGTGTTATTGCTGTCACTTCTACATTGATAAAACTTACTGTCGTCGGCAAATAGCTTGAGGCGACAGTCGCCAACAATACCGTCTGTCAAATCATTGACAGACAAAAGGATAGGACCAAGAACGGATCCCTAATGTTACAATTACACTATCAGAAAAACTATTCCCGACCAAAACACATTGGGTGCGGTGTGATAAAAATGCTTTTATGTTCAAAATGTTCATCATTAATTCCATATGCTTTTAGTTTAATTAATAATTTTGAATAGCAAACCGAATCAAAAGCCTTAGAATAATCAATATACATGCAGTCAATTCGTTTTCCCTGAGGCTTTAGTCCATTCTTCAAAAACAGTATTTTTGGATTGCATTGCATCAGGAATTGTTTTCAACTTTAAGCACAAATTTAAAAAAATGTAAGGGTAAAGCCTAAAAAAAGGCCGTCTCCTGCCCCAAAGCCAGGAGGGAGGCGCTGCTCTTAATAAAAATCAAACTCACAACGCCAGTTCTCACAACTCAACTGTACAATTTCACAGCTTTTGTTTAATCTAACAACTTAAGGGTGTAATCTTACAACCAAGTGGTGTAATCTCACAACTAAAATAATGTTTGCAATGATAAGTGTTAGTTTCTTTTTAGGTTTTGCTTAGGCTTATGAAAAAGCATAGGTTTTTGTTTGTGGGGTTTGAAATTTAGTAATTTTACCATTTTTAGTGCTTTAATTAAGACGAATTAATATTTTTAAAATTTTCAGGAGTCTGGCGGTTCCAAATTAAAAAATATTTTTTTATTCTTACCAATTTTGTATGCCAACCGTTTAAACACGTCCCAAAATTAAGTCAGAATAAAATCAGAATTTTAAAATAAATCATAATTTAACAAAAATGCATTGTACTTCAACTTAAATTTGAGATTTAGGCTTTTCTTAAGCTTAAGAAAAATAATAGTAACTAAAACCAAGTTTCAATTAGGTTTTTGGGCAGAAACAAATTTGTTGTACATATTGTTGGTGGTTCAAATGATTATCGGATTTTTAATTTTTTTCTGTATTTTTGGATTTTTCAGATTTTTAGCAATGTTAAAATCAATTTTTTAATTTGATTTAGTGGTTTATCAATTTTTTTTCTTTACAGTACAAATTAATTATGTATCCAAAATATTGTCACTTTTGCCTATATTTTACCTATTTTATTTAAAATCGGTTTTTAATCACTTTTTAAAGTTTAAAATTGAAATCTCCAAGTCAAAATTGACGTACGAACATATTTTATTAGTGTTTGTAGGGTTTAAATGTAGGATTTGTGCCCATTTTTTTCACACCACCTGTTTTGGTCTGGCACCATCCCAGATTGAAAAAATTAAAATGTCTTTGGTTTGCTCGCCATGCATTGAAAAATTTCTGAAAAAAACAGAGGAACCACACGTAACCAAAGCTCCATCTAGTACCAACATCGACGCTTTGGAAACCTTATCAGCTATAAATAGTAAACTAGACTTATTGGTGTCTTCGTTTACCGGTGAGCTTGTTGATGACTCTGGTTCTGATGATAAGGATCAAGCTAATAGTGAAGAGGGCTTCACAGAAGTTCGGTACAAGCGAAAAAGTCTTCAGCCAAAAACGAGTCCTCTCATTGAAAGAATTTCGGAAAATGTGGTTCACAAGTTTCATGAGCAACAGATGATAGACGAAAATTCGAAATTCATTGTAATTTCTGGTCTTCGGGAAGGAAACGAGAATCTTGTGGAGAATTTGCTTAAGACCATTACTCCGCAAGATATTCCTGTGCCATCCGTCACGGACCGCTTTCGCCTTGGTCTGCAAAGAGAAGGAAATCATCGTCCTCGGTTATTGAAAGTTCGTTTTGCGCGTACCGCTGAGCGAAATATGATATTGGCTAATGCGCGCAAACTGAAAAACTGTCAACAGTTTAAAGGTGTCTATATCCGGGCATCTTATTCCTCAGCCCAGCTTGCACACATTCGCGAATTATACGAAAAAAGAAATGGTATGAACGAAACGGAAAATGTGGACACTTATGTTGTTCAACGTATTGGCAAAGACCCATTTGCGTGGACAATAGGTAAAATAAATGATAATCACAAAAAAATGAGTTCAGTAAAAGAATAGAGGCGAGTAAAGGCAATAAGTCTGTATTTTATAATAATTCAAAATTAAATAGTATTTCATGCAAAATGTTTAATGCGAGGTCTATTGCAAATAAAATTAATTGTTTAACAATACTTTTGAAGAGTTATGAATATGACATTATCATTATAACTGAAACCCACCTTTCTATCGAAATCCCTGACTCTCTAATTGTACAAAACAAAAACTATAAAATTTTTCGTTTTGATCAAAATCGAAATGGAGGGGGTGTATGTATTTTGATAAAAAACTTTTTAAAAACGGTTTTAGTTTTAACCCCAAATATTTTTTCAGAAATTGAACATATTTGCATCGATGTCATGTTAAATTTAAATTGCACTTACCGATTTCTCGCTGTCTACTTTGCACCTATACATACGCTTAACATTGAAGTAACTAAAAGTTTATGTAATCTTATCAATTGGGTAAGTAGTAGAACAAAAAACCCGTGCTTTATTATAGGAGATTTTAATTTCCCAAATATTTGTTGGGAAACGTCTTTTAATTATGGAAATAAATGCTCTTAAGCCTTTTTAAATTGTTGCCTAGAAAATGGACTAATTCAAGTTGTAAGTGAACCAACGCGAGATAAAAATCGACTAGACTTAGTTTTGTGTACCGAGCCTCGCATTGTTAAACAAATTAACGTTGATGCGCCTTTTGTTTCGTCATGCGACCACGAATGTATCAATTTTTTACTGAATGCACCAAATCTTGCTCCTGAAAATAAAACACATATTTTTACTCCAAATTTTAAGAAAGCGAATTTTACTGCTATAAATGAGTACTTAAGTAAAATAAATTGGCTTAATTTACTTAAAATGTGTACAAATGAAGACGGTTCTGAAGACGTAAAATTATTTTCGAATTATATAAGCGAAATTTTAAGTTACTGTATTAAAAACTTTGTGCCTGAATCCAAACGAACTTGTAAAACCCGCCTACCTAAACACATAAGAAAACTTGCTAAAAATAAATTAAAACTGTACAAAATAGCTAAAAAAGACCCTAAGTGGAAAAAAGCTTACAATGAGAGCTGCAAAGAATATGAAAAAGCTGTTAAATTACATTTTTCAAAAATTGAAGAATCAGTAGTAAATTCTAAAAATGTATCTGAATTTTATAATTATATAAACAATAAAACTAAATCCAAAGTATCTGTACCTCCTCTTATTAGAGAAGATGGAAGTTATGCTACAGACGATTATGAAAAATGTAATATTCTTAATAAATACTTTTCTTCTGTGTTTACGCAGGATAATAACGTAATACCTTCGTTTACGCGGAAAGTACCTTTAAATGTTGGTTTATATTCTGTAAATTTCTCATATGAAAAAGTTTATAAAGTCCTAAACCAACTTCCTTCTTCGTATACTCGCTCACCTGATGGGTTTCCTGCTATGTTTTTGAAACAAATTTCAGCTGAAGTCAGTCTCCCACTTTCTATTTTATTTGAAATTAGTATGAAAAATAGCATTCTACCTGATATATGGCTATATGCCATCGTGGTCCCGGTTTTTAAAAAAGGTATAGCCGCCAAAAAAGAGAATTACAGAGCGATATCTTTAACAAGCGTAATTTGTAAATGTATGGAACGAATTATTGTGGACGAGTTACTAATTTATTTATATAAATACAAATTAATAACTTCAGAACAATTTGGTTTCTTAGCTAAAAAATCTACATGTACGCAGTTATTGCTTATGTTAGAAGAATGGACCAAAGCAGTAAACAGCAAAAACCGAGTGGACACAATTTATTTAGATTTAGCTAAAGCATTTGATTCAGTTTCTCATTCAAAGCTAATTACTAAGCTTAAAGGCTATGGGATTGGTTTTGAATTGTTAAACTGGATCACCGCTTTTCTTTCTAATAGAAGTCAAAGAGTTACCATTAATAATAAAATTTCTGAGTCAATTTTGGTAAAATCAGGCGTCCCTCAGGGATCTGTTCTTGGTCCAATCTTATTTTTAATTTTTATTAACGATGTTATTGAATATTGTGTTCAAGATTCTTGTCGAATGTTATTGTTTGCAGACGATTGTAAACTGTACCAAAAACGTAAAAATGAAAACAACGATCCACTTAAGACTTCATTAGCAAAATTTTATGAATGGACACAGATGTGGCAACTTACTGTTGCCATGAATAAGTGCCATGTTTTCTCTGTTGGTAATTTAAAAATTCCAGAACAAACATATTATTTAGGAAACCATTTGATTTCACCGGTAAATTATATAAAAGATTTAGGTATCAGTATTACAAACGAAATAAAATTTTCTAAGCACTGTTCTCAAATTTCAAGTATCGCTTACTACAGAGCTTCGTTAATTTTGCGATGTTTTAATACTGACAACCCGTATTTAATGATTCGTGCATACCAAATTTATGTAAGGCCTATACTTGAGTCAAACACTTGTGTTTTTAATCCATATCAAATTAAAGATATAAAAACTTTGGAAAGAGTACAAAAATTTTTTACAAAACGTGTTTGCATCAAGTGTAGAATTCAATATACTGATTATAAATCAAGATTAGATATATTGTTTTTAGAATCGTTAGAATTAAGACGGCTAAAAAACGACCTGTGTATGGTGTACAAAATTCTTAATAATTTAGTAGATTTAAATGTAAACGAATTTTTTAAATATGATCTTAAAATTTATAGTATCCGTGGAAATTGTTTAAAACTAAAATTAAATGAAACTTATAATTTAAATTGTCGCAAATATAGCTTTTCTCAACGTATAGTACCAGTTTGGAATACACTTAATAATAAAACTATATTAGCTAATACTTTGTCATGTTTTAAAAAACGTCTAGACACGAATAATTTGAAGCGCTTTATCAATGTGTATTGAATTTTTTACTAAATTTTTCTTACTTATTTTGTTCTTTTTTTATTTCTTTCTTGTTTTTAATAGGGAGTAAATCAGCTGTGTATATCACCTTTACTCGCCTAATTTGTCACTATGTTTGTTTTTTGTTTAAACGTATATAATTTAACTTACATTGGTTCGTTATAATTTCATCGAGTTGACAAATAAAATACTTTTGTTTGTTTGTTTGTTTGTTTGAATTCTTGATCTAATTTTTGAGATGCGTTTAGTACCTGCCCACACTAAAAATATGTATTTGTGGGCTTATTTGGGGTCATAACTCGTTAGTTAAGTTTTGTGTATGTTACATTTGGATCGGTCAAATCAGTAATTTGCACACAGGGCCTATTTCATAAAGATTTTTGTAATTGTAAATTAATAAACGCATTGAATTTCTTCTTATTTTATTAATTAAAAAATACGTACGTAACTGTGGAATTTACGTAATTTTTTTTAAATTCTAAACGCAATTTTATTAATATACTTTTTAATTAAAAACTAGCTTTGAAAAATGCTCTAAGAATAGAGCAGGAAAAAGGGGCGTTTTTTCCCCGAGCGTATGTTTAGACAGAAAAAATGTGGACTAGTCTGAGATGGACATTAGTGGACTATAGAAAATTTGCATTTGGTTTGGACAGCTGCTCACTAAATAAAAATTTCTACCATATGATAATGATTTGTTTATACATTGATCTAATCACACAGCACTGTTGCATTTTTTTAGTTTGATAAAATGTCAATTGATAAATTGTACTCACAGCAATCTTTGACAAACGCGAAATCGCCACTTTTTCAATTTAAAGGTTATATTTGTATGTGTAAGAAAACTATAAATTTGAAAAAGTGGCGATTTTGCGCTTGTGAAAGATTGCTGTGAGTATAATTTTTGCAATTGACATTTTATCTTACAACACTTTTATATAAATTAAAACGCTCAAAAACTGACAGACAGTTTTTTTTAATTTAGGCAAACTGATTTTTCTGAGAATTTTTTTTTCATATTGAATGCTATACGCATTAGAACAAAAATATGATGTTATTCATATTAGAACAAAAAATATGAGGTAGTTTTTAAATACAGTTTGAAAGCGATAAATAGCGAATTTACTCAAATAAAATTCAATAATAGCTAAAATATATTTTAATTTTACCGCAAAATTTCGTTGTACCATAAATTTTATTTTGCTGCAATAAAAAAATTTTAAAAATTATAAAAAGACTTACCATTTTTGCAAAAAATTTTTCGTTTTTCAGCTTAAAATATTTCAACCGAGCTTCAGTGGTATTTTCCGAACAATTGATAGCATTTTCTGCCATCAGAACATGAACGAAAAGAACTGACAAATTCAAAGATCAATTTGTTGATGTTTTGCTCTGGGCATTTAAAGTCAAAACAACAATTATAAATAATAGAAAGCGAAAATTAGTATCAGTTTAATATTACATTTTTAACCTTCTGAACAAGCTAAAATAATTAGTACGTATATCTAAATGTTTATTTGAAAATCGAATTTTTAAATTGAAATTTTTTTAACTAAAATTTTTGCAAAGATTTTTAATTTTTTTCGTTGAAATTATTATTTAACAGCTTTTATTTTTCTCAAATTAGCAATTTTTGACTTTAAACACTAATCCAATACCTACCAAATTTTCAGGTTAATTCTCTTCATAATTCGCCATTCGGTTGGTTAGGTATAAGCTGTTTTGTCATTTTGGTGGGCTAAGTTTTGAGTTTTTATTCCAAGTTATTTGTTTTAACGCGGGGCTTCTTCGGAAGTTTAAACAGACATATTTTTTGCAGATATAGCCTGTCAGCGTTTATAACTTAAAAAAACCAGTTGTTCATGAAAATATAAAATATTATCGCAATAATTTTACATTGATCGTAATTTTCAATTATCACAGGCAAAAACTGGACATTTCAGTGTGTTCAACAAGTCACGCGATTAAAAACAAATCAAAATGGCCGCAAAACCATTCCAAGTTAAAAAGTCTGTCAATAGTTTGTAAAAATTACAAATTAAATTGAACTAATTATTAATTTTACAAACTCGTCTGTGATGGCCACTACTTTGTTTGCAAATATAAGGAATTCGAACTTCTTTGCACAGCAGATTTCGCAAATAAAATTTAGAGAGTACTTTTTTGTTGTGCAGCCAGACTTGCAGTGCGAAAATAATCGCAGTGCAAATAAAGCAGTAAAGAGTGCAAAACAAGCCGCAGTCCCAACTGCGAGAAAACTAACACTGTGTTAAAAATCGCAGCGCGGGAAAACTAGCAGGAAATGGCGGATTTTTGCGAGAAAAATCGCACACAAATTTGAAGGTGTGACTTTTCTCGCAAAATTTTGGTCAAAAATTTAGTGTACAGTAGACATCTCCATATACATAATAAAATCCAACGCAAACGGAGAAAAACGACGAGGAGACGGCACAGAAGAAAAAACAAAAAAAAAACAATAACGAACAAACAAAAAATAAACATAAAGAAAAAAAAATAAAACAAAGCATAACAAGCAGAAAAACAAAAAAACAAAAAATATAAAACAAAAACAAAGAAACAAAAACAGCACAGATATATAAAAAAAAAAACAAATAAAAAACAGTCGGACATTCTCTGGTCATATATTCTGATATCATATTGGAATGCATTCTTTCCGCCTCTAACGCAAACGGGAGAATAAACCAACGAGGAAACGCGCACCAGAAAAGAAAAAAACAAACCAAAATTAAAACAAGGAAAATAACAACAAAACAAAAAAAATCACAAATTTTAAGAAAGCATTTAAAAAAGAACAAAAAACAAATAGCTATTTAGGTTTACCTAAGCAGAAAAACAATTATAAAACAAATTATAATTTTTTTAACATTTTAGAACCGAAGAAAAATTACCAAGTTTCAGAACCATAAAGACCGGCGCGAAAAAAAAAGAAAAAAAAACAAAAACTCATGGGTGGCGCGGGAGCGCCACGGGGCGATTTAGCCCCGCGGCGCCGCGCCAACCATTATTAGAGAACGTGGGTAAATTTTGAAATTCAGAACCTTCTTCTTCTTCTTCTTCTTCTTCTTATTATTATTATTATTCCAACGCTCAATCCTTAAAAGCGATATTCCTCATTCGTTACTGATTGATCAAAAATAAAAATGGGCTCGTTGGAAAGAAGAAGGAATTACGCAACTTTCTTAGGAAGCACTTTTTTCATTTAGGTCCTTGTTATCGATTTATTGATCAAAATAAAAAATTGAAAAAATAGACAAATAAAAACTCCCAACCGCACAATAACAGCCTTTTGGCAACAATAAGGATTGTACAGAGCAGACAACAAACAGCCCCTCATAGAAACCGCACAATATAAGCAGACCGGTTTTAATTGGTGGCAGAAACCCAACCAGTTCCCAGCGCCATCTACTTCAATCGCGCGAAATACGGCGAAAACAACAAAGTACTTTTTTAATTCTTGGATTACTGATGACAAAACGAAATCAAAGTTTTATTAAAAAAAAAAATAATAAGCATCGGTGGCGCGGGAACGCCACGCGGCGGTTTAGCCCCACGGCACCGTGCACACTATAATTAGAGAACGTTGGGAAAAATTTTTGTAATTTATGTTCATCTTCTTCTATCTATTATTATAATTCTAACGCTCATTATCTTAAAATCAATATTCTTTCATCATTCACGTGGCGATTTAACCCTGCGGTACCGCACCGACTATAATCAGAGAATCTGGATAAAATTTGTAATTTATGTTCATCATCTTCTTCTTCTAATTTTTTTATTCCAAAAAAATAATTGCAATCATCGGTGGCACGGGAACGCCCACTGCGATTTAGCCCCACGGCACCGCGACAACTATAAATAGAGCACCTGGTAAATTTTGAAATTCATGTTTATCATCTTTTTCTTCTTATCGTTATATATATTTCAAAAACTATAATTCCAATCATCAGTGGTGCGAGTGCGAGGGTGCCATACTGCAATTTAACCCACGGCACGGCGTCAACTATACTTAGAGAACGTGGGTAAATTTTGTAATTCATGTTCATCATATTCTTTTTATTATTATTTTTATTTTAAAAATTATAATTGCAATCATTGGCGCACGCCATCGCGCCAACTATATTTTGGTAAATTTTGTCTTGAGTGACATAGGTAAATTTAGGGAAGATTTAGAGAACATAGGTAAATTTTGTCTTGAGCGCCACTGCACCGCACTAACTATTAACTATAATTAAAAACGTGGTAAATTTTATAATTTAAATTCATCTTCTTCTTCTTCTTATTTTTTTATTATAAACGAATTATCGACGGCGCGGGAGCGCCACACGGAGACTAATCCCCACGGCACCGCGCAAATTATAATTAAAAAATGTGGGTAAATTTAGTATTATGTTCTTCTTCTCCTTATTATTAATATATTATTTTTGAAACGCTTATATCTTAAAACCAGTATTCGTCCCTCATTAGTGATTGATCAAAAAAAACCTGGGTTCTTTGGAAATCGTGGAAAATTGCGCAATAATTCTTAGGAACTACTTTTTCTTGATAAATAATATGTTTTATCGATAATATTAAAACTGTTAAAAAAGTATATATCGGCAATGGAATGATTATAAACATAATGTCATTGCGCAGCTAAAACTATAGTTTATTAGGCTATTTTTTTAATTTAACTCAAAAAAAGTGGTAGACTAGACTTTAAAATGCTCTAAGAATAGAGCAGGAAAAAGGGGCGATTTTCCCCGGGGCTTATGTTTAGACAGAAAAGATCTGGACTTGTCTGAGATGGACATTATGTGGACTATAGGAAATTTGCATTTGGTGTGGCCAGCTGCTCACTGAATAAAAATTTTTACCATATGATAATGATTTGTTTATACAGTGATCTAATCACACAGCACTGTTGCATTTTTTTAGTCTGATGAAATGTCAATTGAAAAAATCATACTCACAACAATCTTTGACAAGCGCGAAATCGCCACTTTTTCAAATTCATAGCTGTTTCCTATATTTACACAAATATAGCCTTCTAATTGAAAAAGTGTCGATTTCGCGCTTGTCAAAGATTACTGTGAGTATGATTTTTTCAATTGACATTTCATCAGACTAAAAAAATGCAACAATGCTGTGTGATTAGATCAATGTATTCACGATTTTACCAAGTCATTGCGGTGTTCACGGTGCCATGCGAAACTCAACACATGGACGGTTAAAAAATAAACGAATTAAAAAAAATTAAAAAAAGGGAATTTAGAAAAAAATTCTTTAAATAAATTTAAAACAAATACTGCAAAACAAGTTTGTAATTAATGTTTTGCTTATAAAACCAGTCATAACTCACGAACTTCTTAAGAAATTGTAAACATTAAACTATCATTTTACTCGTCAAATACTTTAAAATCTAATGGTGTACTTAGTTTTAACTATTTTGAAATTTTTTTAAATTTATTTATTTTTTTAACCGTCCATATGTTGAGTTTCGCATGGCCCCGTGAACACCGCAATGACTTGGTAAAATCGTGAATAAACAAATCATTATCATATGGTAAAAATTTTTATTCAGTGAGCAGCTGGCCAAACGAAATGCAAATTTCCTATAGTCCACATAATGTCCATTTCAGACTAGTCCACATCTTTTCTGTCTAAACATACGCCCGGGGAAAATTCTGTCTAAACATACGCCCGGGGAAAAATCGCCCCTTTTTCCTACTCTATTCTTAGAGCATTTTTCAAGGCTAGCATTGCTTCTTTTTCAATAAAATGTAGTATTATCTTATAAAAAAAAAACAATTGTTAAACCTCTAATGGTCTAATGGTTTAAAAGTATTTAAAAGTATAGGTGGGTCATGGTCTAACATCCCATCACGGGATAAAAATAACAGACCTATCACAGGTCAAAAACAAACATCCCATCGCGGGATACATGTTATGATCCATCTCGGATCTTAAGCTTGAATCATTATATTAGACACTTATTTAATTACACTATTGTCAATACAAAATTTTTGAAACTGAGATATTTCTTTTTTATTTGTAACACTAAATTTAAGAAGCATTGGGCGATATTTGAGACAAAACTTTTTAAGTACTTCATACAATTCATATTTCGTAAATTTAAGTTCCAGAAATTGTTTAAAGAGAATCGATACTTTGTTAAAGAAATTATTTTTATTAGAACAAATTCTACCAATACGTATCAGTTGAGTTAAAAGTACGGTTCTACCTAAATTTTGTGACACATTACTATGTTTATGTACAAATAACATTGATATTAAATCCTTCCGTTTTATTAAAAACGTTTATATTAAGTTTTTGATTTTGACATTTAATATCTAAATCTAAATAGTTGCAGTGATCAAGCTTAACTGATGTTTTTGACAAAGGTAATGATGTCGGATATATATTCTTGCAAAGATCCATAAAAGGTTCGTAGTTTAAGCAGAGCAAATCATCAATGTACCTGCAAGTAATTTCGGTCTTTTTGCGTGCAACAGCTTTATTTTTAAAAACTGAAACTCCATAAAGGATAACACAAGATCGGCTACTTGTGGACTACTATTTGAACCCATAGGTATGCCCGAAATTTGTTTAAAAACTATACCAGCAAACTTTACATAAGTATTGTCGATAACGAACTTTATTAAACTTTTAATGTCATATTTTGAAAAATAATTAACTTTATTTTTTGGAGTATCTGTATAATGTATTTTACGATAACTTATTGCTAAGTATTTTTTGTTAGCGTTTTTAAACAGCAGATCTAAAAGATCGTATAAATTTTTATAAATAATGTTATGTGATAGATAGATTGGTACAAAGCGTACTAAAATCGGCACTGATAAGACAATTAGTTTTATTTGCTTCTTTAATTTTATCAATTACTTGTAAGCTATTCTTAATAGACCAGTGAGTATTACCTATCTTGTCCTTGAGACTATTACAGTAATTTCTAAAATGCTCTTCAAAAATTTTAAAATCTTACCTAGCAATACTGAAGTAGGTTTAGTACAAGCTTTATTGGCACCTGAAATAAATCTAAATTTATTATGATTCTTATGAAATTTTGGAATCATAAAAATTGCTGGTAAAATTTTGTTGTCGTTATTAACTATGCAATTAAACAATCTATTTTTCGAAGATCACAAAATTTGGCAAATTCAACGGAGGATACCTCAACCAAAATATTCTATTACCTGTTCAAAACCCGAACTCTTCACAAAAAAAGCAAAAAACTTACGAGGGAGGCAAATCGGCACTTTTCGTTTTCCAAGAACTTCACGAGGGCCATTCAGAAGCTCATTAAAGCTACGATACTTCGTTGCGCAAAAAAATTCATGACGAAAGTGTTTTTTTTACCAAAAATCAGTTAAAAAAAGGAAAAGGCCGAAATAAAGATGCATTAATTTCGGCACTTACAAACAATCGATTGTTCTCCAGAATATATTTTAAATAAAAGCCATCATTATCTCCAGACAGTTTCTTCTTAGCAATTAAGCTTTACTAGGTTCAACAGAACGGCAAAAAGACAGCAAAAGCAAAGGATCAAAAAAGGAAAAGGGAAAAAAAGGCATTAATTCGGCACTTAAAGAACAATCGAGTAAGGCAGACATGGCTCCAAACATTCAAAAAGCTGTCTTACATCAACGACAATACACCCAACCACAAATCACCGTTTTCCCAACGGGCCAAAACATTTATTTATACGCTCACACAGACGCAACGAGAACCACAGGGACAAAAAGAAAAGACAAATACGAGGACAGTTAATTTTAAACCAATTATGCGAATCAGAAAGCCAAGGAAAAACGAGACAGTTTTAAATGATACTACATATTTCACAGAAAATATCATAACAAAACAAATAAAAAGCTCACGACAGTCATCTACATATAATAGCTCAATTGAGCATCAAACGCGATTCCGTCCAGGATTACCAAAGAAAGTCCAAAATCAAAAAGCCCAATTGGAAAAGGCCGAAAAAAGCCACCCTTGTTGTTGTTTTTTTTTGCCGCAGGACATAAATAAGCAATAGAAACATGCCGATTGAATACGGACGAGACAAAAGCAGAATGGAATAAAAATACATTAAGCCAAAGGTCAGCCAACCAACCACTTCTGTCCTATTAAGATTCGCGACTCCCATGAGAAATAAGCGATTGGCAACCTAAAACAAAAATGACTGATGTATTTCAAGATTTTAGAAATAATTACATATAAACATAGCATTTAAATAAAATTATATAACGAAAAAACAATTAAATTACATTATAAAAAGGAATATTTCCAAAAAGATTATGTAAACAGATATAATCACGCATGCGACAATAAAATAGTTTTTTGTTAAGTTCACAGAGATCTATCTGTATTCAAACTGTTCCAAAGTCTAATACATTGTCTTAATGCAGATGAATTTGATCGATTGAGTGTTTTAGTAGGCAGTTCGTATTCTAAACGGTTAGTTTGCAGTCGTTGTGACCTTCTGAAATTATGATTTGCAGTCAAAGAGAAATATTCTTGAGGCGAAATTCGAAACTCATGGTGATAGGAATAAATTAGTCTTGTCCGATAACTTGCAGCAGTTAATCCTATAGAGGGGATTCCGCTTAGGCGTTGTAAGTGTTCATGAATGTTCATAATTTTTAAAAATCATTTGAAGACCAGATTTAAGGGCTTTATCCAACAAAACTCTGTCTTTTTGAAACATTGGATAATAGATTTCAAGTCCATATGCCATTGAGGGGAAAATCGCACTAAAAATATTTGTTTAATGATTTTAGAACTAACGGTTTTACCAAATAGTTTAGCTAAGGCACCAGTAGATTTACGCAATGCCACACTTTTCATTTCCGCATGTTTGCTCCAAGACAAACGCTCATCAACAGTTAATCCCAAATATTTATAATTTTTAACCCTCTCAATTATATGATTGCTAAGCTTTTAGATCAACATTTAAGAAGCTATTTTGATTTCCCACTGAGAGTATAATGTATTTAGTTTTAGATGTGCTGACAGTTAGAAAGCGATCTGAAAAGTAAGTATTTATTAAATTGATGTCATTGTTAAGAGCCACTTCATCTAGATCGGAAACTATTGGCTTGATAAGACACAGATCATCGGCATATAATATTAGTTTGGAATTCGGTGATAAAACTAAGGATCCTAAAGAATTGCAATAAGCTATATAAAGTAGAGGACCCAATTTTGACCCTTGCGGAAATCCACTTAAGACCGGCATCTCTCTTGAAAAAGTATTTTCGACTTTAATTTTAAAATAGCGACGTGAAAGATAAGATTTAATATAACCTAAAATACTATTACAAACCCTAAATTCATCCCGCAGACATCTTAGTAGATTTTGATAAGGGACTGAGTCAAAGGCTTTACTAAAATCAAAAAAGACAGCCACAACTTTAGTTGAGGCACCGCTTGACCTACAAAAATCAAAACCACTGCAAATGTGTTCTTCAAACATGAGTAAGGCGTCAACTGTATTACGGCATCTGCGAAAACTGTATTGAATAATAGAAATTAATGGATATAAATATAATTTTAGGATTTCAATAACGTGAGCTGCGCATATTTTTGAAATTACACTTGTTAGTGAAATAGGACGAAAGTCGCTTGACGTAATTTCATTAGATTTTTTGGGCACAGGAGTGATTGAAGTTTGTTTCCAAAGTTCGAGGAAGCAGCATTCTGAAATTGAACGGTTAATTAATTTAGCGAGCGAGCTTGTAAGATAAGGGGCACACATCTTTAACATTCTTGGGTGTAGTTGATCTGGACCAGGGGAAGAATTAGGTCGTAACTTAAGAAGCTCTAAAAAAACAAAATCTTCTTCACATAATGGTCTGCCGATGCAGGCTCAGTAGGTATATTAATTGCATTAGTGTCGTTGCGATTCCAAAACCTGCTAAATTTGTTACAAAGCTCCTCTGCTTTTTGGAAATTACTAACCGCATAAGAACCATCATCTTTACAAAAAGCTGGTAGTGGTTCTTTAGGAGTACCTCTTAAAAACTTTACAGTTTTCCAAAACTCTGCCTGATTACGAACCTTTTGGAAGCTTTGTATAATACCATCTGATTTAGCTTTAGCTATTTGCTGCCGACACTTAATAGAAAAGTTATTATTAGCTTTATCAACACTTGTAATAATAAAATTATTGTTGAGAGAACTAATTTTTTTACGTATGTAATTTGGCTCAATTATACCTTGAGAATTAAAACTTGTTCTAAGATTTAAAAAAAATTAATTCTTTTATAGACAAGAAAACGTGCTCTTTCGATAAATTTGTTAAACTCTAATTTTGGAATTTTATGTTTCTTTGAAAAGTAATTAACAACATTGTCAATACCAGTTTCGGTCGCTTCATTAACTTTAACCCAGTCAATGTTTTTATTAATACGAAATTTAGTACCAAATTTCATGATATTTTGTAAAAAACTATCTTTACCAACATTTAAATTACCAGTGATGATATGCCCAAAATGATTGTTATTAAAAGGCGATGAATGGCATTCGCATGTTGATTTTAATATTAATTCTAGGTTATTAATTGTTTGTTAAATCTTGTAAAAAAATTTATGGTTGCATAAAAGTTTTCCTAAAGATGGTTCATAAACATATACTATTCTTATACAGTTTACTTTAGATTTATCAATTGGTAAAAGTGCTAATAACGAGTTATCTCTAAATAAATTATCAAATTTAATTAAATCTAATCCTTTATTATAAAAAGGAGTTTTTGCATACATATAACTAATAATTTTCTTAGAATTAGGCGTTAATTTATATTTAAATCTATAAGCAGCAACAACAAAAACTGCCAATTTTACAAATGAAGAAAAATTGTCGTTTTCTACCAAATTTATAATAATTTTAAAATTTTTGAGAGATATAGCGATTTAAAATATTGATAAATATCATAACTAGTGACGTTACTATTCTTGAGTTTTTCAATGATGGTTTTAATAAGTTCATGATTGATAATCCAGGTATTACGTTTAGGGCGAGAACGTTTGCGTTTGCGGTCTCCGTTGGGAAATTTGACATAAAAATAAGGATGATTCAAATATTTTCTCGGGTCTTTACTTAAAGAAATTAGGCCATAGCTTTTAATCTTATCATTTAATCCAAACGGAAAAGTGGTGCTAAGAGTTTTTATCCAAAAATCTTCTCGTTCTAAAAGTTCATATTTATCATCCGCACTTGTAATAACCTCCAAAACATTAATTTTCATGTTTAAATGTGAATGTCCGTTTGAATTTTTACTATTTAGCTATTTTTACTATTTTTAATGACATCTCTACGGTGTTCATTGAACCTTACTTTTAAAGCCCGTTTAAGCCTTAGCGAAACCTAAGTCTAAGCCTATTAAAAAGCCTAAGCCTAAGTGAAACCTAAGCCTAAGCAAAACTTAAGCCTAAGCGAAACCTAAGCCTAAGCCCGAACAAAAGTCTAAGCTCAAACCTAATCCTAAGCTGAAGTGAAACCTAAGCCTAAACACAAGCCTTAAATAAAAAAAGGGTTCCAGGAAATTTCGTCTTTTACATTACATTACGTCTTTCAACATCTCGTCTACTACAACTCGTCTTCGGAAAGCTCGTTTTTTAACATCTTGTCTTCGGAAAACTCGTCTTTTTCATTAGATTTTGTAAACGTATTTTTTAAAAGACGATTTTCTCATGTTTTGCGATTTATAAACAATAGACTGAAAACATTTTTTTTTCTAAGCCTAAGCAAAACCTAAAAATCAAGTTAAATTTTACCATGATAAATTTTTATCCAATGATTTGTTTTAAAAAACTGCGAACCTAAGCCTACACGAAACCTAAAATTATAGTAAAATTTTATTGTAGTAAAATTGTATTTAATAGTGTGTTTTTAAATTGAATAGTAAAAACCTTATTATTTTCCTAAGCCCAAGCGAAACCCAAAAATCAAGCAAAACTTTATAGTTTGGGCGAAAACTCGGTTTGGTCCTGGTTGAAATACGTTTACAAAATCGAATCCAAAAGACGGGTTTTTAGAAAACAAGATGTTTAAAAGACGAGCTTTCCGAAGACGAGATGTAGAAGACGAGATGTTTAAAGACGAAATGTAAAAGACGAAACTTCCGGACACGCTTTTTATTAGTTAAACGTCTGTACATTGGTGTCCCGTGAATTTAATCATGAACTACTGTCTAAATAGATTGATAGTTTTTACTGAAGATTTTAAGGAAATTTGAAGGCAAGCACTAAAAGACACCTACCACACCTACTACACCTACCACACCGACGGACCGACCGAGGGGTGAAACACTCTGTGGATTATTATGGACGTCTAAGCGATGTCCATGGATACAAAATAATGGATACATTGGACGGTTTATGGAAAAAAAGCACCCGTGGCAAAAGCGGAAAAAAAGCACCCGTGGCTAAGGCGGAAAAAAGCACCCGCGCGCAAGGCGGAAAAAAAGCACCCGAGCGCAAGGCGGAAAAAAAGCACCCGAAAGGAGCGCATGACAAATCTTGTGCAGCGACGTTTATTTATTACGTTATCACTATTGTATATACATTTGTTTTTTTAGGAATTTTTTAAATTTTGACCTTACAATGTTGTTAATTATAGATAGCAAACCTTTTCAGTAGTTTAATGT
Organism: Microlaimidae sp. YZB2_3; assembly: GCA_030248175.1. Classification (NCBI taxonomy): domain Eukaryota; kingdom Metazoa; phylum Nematoda; class Chromadorea; order Desmodorida; family Microlaimidae; species Microlaimidae sp. YZB2_3. The sequence continues at coordinate 64,003 of JASAMX010008452.1, forward strand.
TAGAATTTTTAAATAAATATTTTCAAATTGAATCATATTTGCGTAAAAAACAAAAATAATTTTACGAAAGTTTTAAATATTAAATATTTTATGTTTGTTTTTAAGTCAAAGTCAGTTTTATTCCAGAAAACATACAACACATAAGCATAATTCAACATTGCGCACCGATCACGTTCGCGTAAGAGACCAAGACATGGTTTATTTTGAAAATATGGCTCAAAGGCTTAAGGATTTAAGCACTAAATTGAGCCATTTGAATTTTTCTATTTTATAAAGTGATTAATTTTTTTATAAATCATTGTTCGTTATTTTTTTGGGTGTCGATGTTCGTTTTTTGGGTGTCGATTACAATTACTTAAAACTTTAAAAGGTTCCGCATCACCGAAATCAGCCATTTTTTAACGATTATAATCAAATTTGGTAAATTATTGAATTAGAAAAACAAAACATCGAATTGAAATTAAAAGTTGTTTGTTTATATAGTTAATAACACGGCCTAATTAATATAAACAATTTGACCTAATTAATGTGAACGGCTTGACCTAATTTCAAATTTATTACGTAATATATTTGCCAACACACCACTACTTTACTTTGAAAAATGTTAAAACCAGCACCACCAATATAAACTTAAAAAAGCTGCTAAATGTACAAATGAAATTAAAGGGAATTGTGTATAAAATGTTCAAATATTTCCTAGCACTGTTTGTTTTACTGTTTTTCATTATACATTTGTAAACGTTAACTTTATTAAGTGGTAAGTTTATAGTGCGCGAGATTTTAGTGGTCGTGCGTGAACTTTCGCTTTCCCGCGTAATTATCCATTTTATTATTGTCCTGCGGCAAATTATGACATAAAACATTACTGTAGCGTATTTGTTATGATTTCACAAAGAAGTAGATAAAAAATCGCAAATTAAAAGTTTGTGTGAATTGGTAGTTAACATAAATTGCTTGCAATTTGTTAGCATACAATTAACCAACTGACCACAAGAAATGTATTAATTTTTTTATTTTTAATTATTTTATTAACAAATAATTGTTAATTTAATCTTGTGTTTATCAACCAAATAAAAATCTTACATTGACTAAATATAAATAACCGCTAAACGCTACCAAATGTTTAAGTTAAGTTTTAAAATCCTGATAACGTAATAAATAAACGTCGCTACACGATATTTGTCATAGGCTCCCTTCGGGTGCTTTTTTTCCGGGTTAAGGGCGGGTGCTTTTTTTCCGCCCCGCGCACAGGTGCTTTTTTTCCGCCTTAACACCGGGTGCTTTTTTTCCGCCTTTGCCACGGGTGCTTTTTTTCCGTCACCCCATTGGACAACAAAATACTGATACAATTTATTTTTTCTAAGCCTAAGCAAAGCCTAAAAATCAAGCTAAACTGTATTATGAGGCATTTTTATTAAATTAATCCCATTTTTTAAATCTTAATTTTTTTTCACGACTGAATTTTGATTTATTTTTAAGCGGTGTTGTACAAAATTGGTGAAGACCAGAAAAAAAGTAAAAAAAATTTTAGAACCACCAGACTCTTGACAATCTAACAAATATTCATTCATATTGGTTAAAGCACTTCAAAAAAAATTTTCTTAACAGCATAAAATGTACCTTTAAAAAAGGTTATTTTTTGGCTATAAAACACCATTTACTTTCTTAAAGGGTAGTTTAATCACATTTTAATGCCCAAAATTAAGATCGCAAAGTCAGAATTGACCTAGAAACATGTTTTTTATTTATGTTTGTTTTGTGGATTTATAAAACCTAATTTTGGTACACGTTTAGTACTTGTACCGTTATAAGTTAACCTTAACCTTTAAGGATACATTAACCTTTCATTTTAAACATTTATAAACACTATAATAAACATTTGAGACTATCAATCAGACTTAATAATAATAATTATAATAATAATAAGAAAGTTAAAAAAGCAAAAAAGTCAAGCCGCGCGGACGGTTGTTCACCGATGGTCGGTGAACGGTCGGTGGATGGACGGCGGATGGTCGATCCACAGAGTGTTTCACCCCTCGGTTGGTCCGTCGGTGTGGTAGGTGTAGTAGGTGTGGTAGGTGTCTTTTAGTGCTTGCCAATTTGAACGCCAGTACTTGAACGCCGCGCACTTGAACGCCGAACATTTGACCATCGAGCATTAGACCGCCATAGTACACGTTGCTTTAAACAATACGCGAAAACTCTCCACCAAGGTATTATAAACTCCCCCCGAAAATAAAAAAAAATTATAGAATGTAAAAAATGATTTTAATAAA
>JASAMX010008453.1:0-42289 GCA_030248175.1 Microlaimidae sp. YZB2_3
AATTATTGTTTTGCGCTTTGTACTTGAAGAATAGTCGCCTACCGTTTGATCCGGAATCCTTCCACTGGCAGACCCTGAATAGGTATTTATAATTTCTGTCTTTTTTATACCTAAAAGATTCCCCCTTTAAGATGCCAACAGCTGTAGTTGGTTGCGGCCAACTTAGGTAGGGAAGTGTGTGTTAAGCGGAGAACTTACAGTGGCTGTCTGTGAATTCTCCTTGAGATTAGGGTGGCATAACCGAAGTAAATTGGTGGAATGGCCATGAAATGGTACAGGTATTTTAAATAAAGAACTTTGCACGTAGCCTACCAACTTATTTGGTAGTTTGTTTTTAACTAAGGTAGCAGGTTACACAAACCCTCGGTGGGCTGTCGTCAAGGACAACCACCGTTCTGTATAAATAACTTTTGTCAAAATAATTAGGTAAATTTCTTAAAAATCAAACAATAAAACATAATTCAAAAAATAGCCTCTAACTAAACTAAAAAATTAGTGATTCATTTATTTGTTTTCTAACCTTAAATTTGTTTTCTGTAAACGGCTAAGAACACTAGCTTAGCGTCTCCTAAAAGGCTTCTAAAACAAAGTCTTTTTGTCAAACTCAATTACTTAAAATTGCTCAAATGCATTGTAATAAATTTACTGCTCTTTTGCTTGCCACAACGCGGTCTGTTACGTTTATGTAATTGCGCTCAAATAAATACTTTGTGTAAACCTTTGCATAACCTCTTATCGCCATAAATAATCTGTCTGCAAACGCAGCAGTCCATTCACAAATTACATAAACTAAGTAATTATCATTTTTAAGTAAATTAAGCTTAAAAAATCAAGCAAGCAATTAAGCAATCAAACAACACGACACAAAATCCCACATGACACATTAAAAACCACTAAATTCAAACCTTGAGCCAATCCCTCTTTTCTTCCTCTTAACGAAACGTTGAAAGTACTCTAGTATTTTTAATGTTTCATTAAAAACTAAACCCCGCGTAAGAAATCCACCTAGCAACTTATGCTGTTCTTTCCCAGTTCAGTAGCTTCATATTTTTCAAGCACACCGTGGTTGAGGTCTTGAAGTAACTTTTTGAAGGACTTGAGTAAAGCTCAGGTCTGCTATCACTGTTAATTTTCAACCCCGTTATTTCAAGGTTTCAACCAATAAATTCCTTGTCGGTGAGGCTACTAGAACCAACGAACCAATCGAGCTTACAACTTTTTGCTGCATAACTTTTTGTAGAAGTCTGACACCTTCAGACTTTTCAAATAAGCTTCTAAAATCGTACTGGTATTTTTAATGTTTCATACCAGTCCCTTACCCACTGCCAACTAAGCTGACGCTAACCTTTACTTCTCTTCCAATTTTTGGAAGTTTTGTTCAAAATTTTAGCCCTAACTTTTTGAAGAGAGCGAGGCTCATATCGCTCTTATTTTTCTGCCCCAACATGGTAATGTTTTACTGTAAAAATTAAAGTAGAACATTATTCTCTATAGTGGATATGGTCCTCGCTCAACTACATTGCAGCATATCGGATATATCGTCACGTTTGTGGAATATTTGAAAAGGAATTTGCGAAGAATTCCTCCCTTTTCCGATCCTCCCTTACCGTAACCCCCTTTTCGTGAACCAACTTGACCCCCCGCTCAAGAGGGTGTGTCGTGTGTCCCCCACTTTGCAAGGTTAAACTCTAAAGGTCAAACGTGCAAACTTCTTTATAGTGTATATTACGACTGAGCTAAATCAAGGAAAGTGCGGTATAAGTTGTTATAATAAGTACAGTAAGTAAATCGTGTGTATCGGGTTGCAAGACCCTCAATTACCGGCTTGACCCTTGTGCGCCCGCTACAGCTATTATTCTGTCAATCGGAGCTTAAATTTAAATTTAAAAACTTAAATTTTGGAGCTTTACTTTGTGTTTTTCTCAAATGTAAAAACCAAAACGTTTGTTGCAAACGTCTTTTTAAAAAAAAAACTTTTTTAGTGCTGTAAGTGGTTCAAGTACCATCAGCTGCGCATCCGCCCACTTCAAGTTATCTAGTACCTTAAACTCGAATCGTAAGGCGGCCTCGGACCGGGCTGGAGGAAAGCAAGGGCGAAAGGGGAGCGGAGGTTGGACCGCGCCGAACCAAGATTTATTTAGACCTATTTGGGGTGCAGGATAAGGGCGGTGAACAACATCTTATTTATTTAGTATTAGGCAGCCCATTTTTTTAATAACATCTATTAAAAAATGAAAAATACGGGAGAAGCCCGGGCCGGGCCACCTCGCTCCGCTTAAAACTCTGAGTTAAGCAGTAGTTTTATGAAGTTTTTGGATTTAATCACATGTCCCTTTTGGAATAAAGCGAGAGCTATTTAAGAGCGAGGAAGAACGGGGCTACGGAACTTCTCCTCCATGGGTTAGTCATTTATTATTATTCAATAAATGGGGCATAAAAATTTACCTATTATTCAGTCAATCGGAGCTTAAATTTAAATTTAAAAATTTAAATTTTGGAGCTTTACTTTGTGTTTTTTTTTCAAATGTAAAAACCAAAACGTTTGTTGCAAACGTCTTTTTAAAAAAAAACTTCTTTAGTGCAGATCTGTAAGCGGTTCAAAATTTTTATACGGCCTATCAGAATTTTTGGCCCGGCTCGACCCGACTCTACAATTTTTAGCTTAACATGCCCCAGTCCCTAGATAAAAAAACTTAAAGCACTATAAAAAAGGTTTTCATCCTTTTGGCCGACGCGCCAGACCTAAAAATCTGTGCCCAGCCTGCCCCGCCAATTTTAGTTATAAGTCTGGTGCAGTCCGCGGGCCGGCAGAACCCACTCACAACCTAAAGCTAAAATCCTTCAGGCTGAAATTAAGGGCGTAACCGCTCACCGCCAAGAAAAAATAAAAAATAAACACGAGAGAAGAAAAATAATAAAAAAAGTTTTCAGTAATGATGTAACCAATTATTATTAAATTGTGTCACGTGTTTCTCTCCACGTGATATTTTCTCGAAGAACGAGTGGTTACTTTACCGCAGAGCTATTTTCACCCTGATAGAATTCATCTTTAGCTTTCTGACACAGTGACAGAACGTACCGCTTGCATACTAAAGGTCCCTGGATCGAATCCCGACTGAGACAACCTTCGTTGTGATAATATATAAATTGTGTTACATGTAGTATTTGGTTGCGCAGTTAGTGACGAGTAACATCAGCCTTGAGTCTTCTGCTGTATTCAAAAAATAAAAATAATAACTTTTTTAAAGCTAGTGTCGCGGTGCGATTGTGCCCAGCGGCCCCGTGCCCACTATAATTAGAAAATGTTTTAAATTCTAGGATTCAGTGTTTTTTCCTTCTTCTTTTTTATATTCCAACTCTGATGTTTTTAATATTCATCCTTCAATTTGTTAAATATAAAAGTAGGCTATTGAAAAACCGAAAGAAATACAAACCTTTTTTTATTTTGAGTTTTCTTATTGATTTATTTATTAAAATATTGATTTTGAATTATTAAAAATAAAAACAAACTTCTAAAGAACCTTCTGGCAACAAAAAGATTTTTTTAAAAGTCTTGTACAGATCAGACAGCAGACAGGCACTAAAGCAAACTGCACACCAAAAAAACAAGGGCCGGTCCATTAAACGCGACTTGACCAGTTGCTATGTTAACACGTTGTTTAAACACTTAATAATGTTTTAATTTTCTGGGTTTTTTCTCGATACATCCTAAAGAACCTATTGTTTGCATGGCATAAATTAATATTTTGTTAATTTTATGCATATTTGTTATAAATATTAGCTAATAAGGCAATAACCTCTAGTTAAGGGTTAACAAAACTCTTAAATAGAGCTTAAGAATGCATTATCAGCTTTTATTTAAAACAAATATATGTATAACACTTTTTAAATATTATTTCTTCTGATTTTAAAGAAAAGAACTCTATAAGACTCTTCTCATTGCAATATTTGTTGTTTAGCCAAGTTAAATTATGTATTCACTTGTTGCACCAATTACACAAAAAGAACAATCTCAAATTATAATGTAATAGGCGTTATAAAAATTAATAAAAGGAGATTTATATGAATATTACATGTATTTTGAATATGGAAATATTAACATTTTTGTTTTGTAAGATAGGAAAGGATTATGTTCGGGGTAATGCAGGTGAATCTCAAATTTTTAAAATAAAATCTCAGATATTCTTCATTTCAACATATAAATTTTTATAATTTCTTCTAATTCCATTTTGGAGCACTCACAACGATAAAATTAGTTTTTGGCATTTTTCGAGAACACGCCATTAGTAAATATATCATGATAATTTTTTTATTTTTATTTTATTTTTATTGAATCACTTAACTTTTTTAATAGACTTCTCAATTGATTGTATATTAGTATAAGAATAATATAAATTTCCACCACTGAAAAACTTTTACGAAGGTTTCCAAAATTATATACGTGGTTTATAAATTTAGCATGCACCACATGTTTGAATTTTAGTTTAATTTGCTATTTATTTTGCATATTCTATATTTAATTTTGATTGTGTATATAATATTGGAGTAGTCCTTGTTTTTTTTATCCACGTCCTGATTTTCCATGCAAATTTAAAACATTTGTTGCACCCGTCCGGATAATTCTCGAGAGGCGCTCGAGAGGCTGGCTCGAGAGGCTAACTTTATTCACCTTCGACGTTTGCATAATCAAAGGGCAGCAAGACTGGACAGACTTTTAGGGAATTCCTAATAAACAGACAAACGCCCCCCCCCCTGCGCGGTTAACTCGGTTATATCTGTATACAGAAAAAGAGGAACCTAATATCAACATAGAATTTGTAACTGATTCATTACACCACGTCTCAGTGCGTAATATTACATCTTCATTAGCAGTACACAGAAATGCATTTAATAATTCGAGGCGCCCTTTCACACTCCTACAATTTAGTAATTTGCAAGAAATACCCGTACCAGGTTTTCACGCAGAGGATCCGCAGTCTTTTGCGTTGTTATTAGAAACGTTTGCATTTGTATTCAAAGAATCCGATTCCTCGGCGTTAAACCTGGGAGACGTTATTATTTTGGTTTTAGTGACCTTTTGAACTTGAGCCGGCGCTTTTTTAACTCCAATGGGGGCAATTAAAAAATCAAATGGGCATAAACCGACATGTTTCACAAAATACATTTTACGTCCTGCATTTTTGTTCTTTTGGTTACACTCTGTGCACAAATCTTTTAATTTTGTTCTTTCTTGAAGAGTGTAGCTAGGACAATCGGCGGACTCTCGAAGGTGCCTCCATCTTTTAAGAACCTCATTTCGCTCACGCGAACGCGCCAGACCTACTTTCATAAGTCTTGGAAGCCGGTTGCCAGAGCCCATGCGAAAAACCTCGATGGCGTTTGGTGCAGAGGATTCATTATTTGAGAAGCACGTATCCAATATTTTCTGTGCAGTAGTCTTGTCATCGTCCGTAGAATTTCCCTCTGGCACTCCTTTAAAAACGAGAAACTTTTCATTTTCTCTTCGTCGAAGTTTCTCATCAAGAACTGAATCGTCAAAATCGGAAGTCGCCGACGCATAAGATCGTTGCAACGTTGGGTTCGAAAGATTACTGATGTGTTGTTCGATTAATAGAAAGCGCTTTTCGAAGTCCAATTTTTGGGTCTCAAACTGCGTTTTAAGCACAAAAATGTCCGTTTTTTCCTGAGTGCAAGATGAACATGGAAGGCCGATTTTAAGTTTATTAAGCTCCGTTTGCGTTAGTACCGTGCACCCCACATGATAAGCGATCACAACAGGGGCATTCTCTGGTGAAGGCGTTGTATTTTAGGAGTTTTTCGCAGATCGCACAGTTTGCCATGTTAGTCAATATGTGTCGCTTGAGATTAGAAAAGAAAGGATTAAGAAAGTCGGTAAATAAGTTGAATAGAAAGATAAGTTGAGACGTATAAAGTAAATAAAGTTCTGGAAGTTTTTCTGCAGAAATCAAGATGGCCGACAAATAAAATTGGATATTTTTTTAAAAATAATAAAGGTTTTTGAGTTAATTTGAAAGTATTATCCAGCAAAATTCAGCACATATGATTAGGAAGTATTTGCCATTTATCGTGTATATTTGGAGTAATTTTTTACAAGAAAAAACACCGTAAATTAACAATTTTCGAAGACACAAAAAGGTAGAAGAATAAAACACTACCGTATGGCGGGATGCGAACAAAGCCGCATTATTAATCAATTAATTAATCCGCTTTAGCAAATATTTTTGAATGTTTTGTTGTTAAATAGTCGATTTAGTACTGCAAATATCGCGGTCAGCTAATTTTATTTGCTTATAGGTCACTGCACATTAAATCGCCATCTTATGATGGCTGGATAGTTCCGCCATTTCAGACCTCCGGAGCTCTAAGGTTTCACCCTTTGGCTTTAAATGAGCACTTTGAAATACGTTTTAAACTCTTACAGCAAAATCTTTTATACAAACTTGAAAAATATGGTAAATTTTTAAACTGGATTAAAGCTTTTTTGACAAACAGAATTTTAAAAGTAGTAATAAACAACTCAATTTTTAGCCCATACAAAGTTACAAGTTCAGTACCTCAGGGTGTTGTCTTAGGACCGCTTTTATTTTTGGTTTGTATCAATGATTTTGTGGAATGTGTGGAAAATTCCAAGATTAATTTTTGCAGATGATGCAAAAATTTATACAGAATTTTTCATCCATAATCAAGAGGAAAGGTGTTTAAAAGCTTCTAATATGCAAAAATATCTTGATAAAATTGTAGAATGGACAAAATTATGGCAATTCAGACTACCTGATAATAAATGTGAAACATTTCATATAAGTACTGCTTAAATAACTGTTTAAAAAACAATTATAGAATTAACAGACAATCTCTTAACAGTGCAACAATCAATTGTTCTTGATTTAGGAATATATATGTCCTCTAATCTTAAATTTTTTTATCATTGTCAAAGAATTGCAGATATTGCAATGCAAAGATCTGCTTTAATTTTTCGCGCATTTACAGCTAAATCAATTCAAAATATATTAAGAGCGTATAAATCCTATATCCGACCAATTGTGGAATATGGCAGTGTTGTATGGATTCCCTACCTGAGCAAAGATATTGAGTTAATTGAGAAAGTTAAAAAAAAACTATACCAGAAGACTTTACAGATCTTGTGGTCTGGGATATGCAAGTTATGAGAATAGATTGTTTTTCTAAAACTTGAAAAGCTCTCTGATAGAAGAGTCAAATCGGATCTTTGTGAAATATATAAAATTTTAAATAAAAAATTTTGCTTACAACCAAACGAATTTTTTAGTATTAATACCAACATCACTCGAGGTCATCCTTTTAAATTACAAATTGATGACAATAGAATTAATGCCAGAAAATTTAGTTTTCCTAATCTTGCTATTTCTAATTGGAATAGTTTAGACTTCTCCCAGGTAACTTCTAATTTTGTCAAAAATTTTAAAAAATCCATACAATTTATGCATTTTAATTAAATTGCTTGCTCAGTATTATTGCTAAAGCTTTTTCTAAAGCTTTTGCCTTCTGTGCAAGATTTTAGCAAATGTTTTTTTTACATAAATACTTTTTCTTAACCTTAATCATTTTTGGTACACATGTTGCGATTGGATCACACATACTACATTTTTCAAAAAAATTAATGATAGTAAAAAGTTATCAGGGTCACCTATTAATATGTATTTTTGTGTTATTGTATATTAACATTGTTTTGTTCACAGTGAATCAAACATATGTACTTAAAAATTTTTTTAATGTAGTATGTGATTTGTGATTAATATTTATTTTATGTTTGATTTACTAAAATAAATTCCTTTCTCTTCTTCTTCTTTATTATTTTTTTTTGTATTATATTAACTTTGTTTACAGTGATTCAGACATGTGTATTCAAACATTTTTATGTAGTATGTGATTTGTGATTAATGTAATTTATATTTGTTTGATTTGCTAAAATAAATTCTTTTCTTTCTTTCTTTCTTTCTTAACTATTCTATCAAAATTTTTATAATATTTAATAAATTTTACAAAAATTTAGTTTACAAAAAATTTTTGAAAAAAAAAAATCTATGAAATTACTCTTTACTTATTCACGAAATTTAATACCGAAGAGCTCCAGAGCTCCACGGCCTCTGCGTCTGCGAAGCTCCGAAATGAGGAGCCCCGCTCCGAGCTTTGGCTTTATAAACATCTTTATTATAAACTCTGTTTCCACAAGAATTCAATTTTCAAGTAAAATTGAACACAGGAAACGTTTATAAGGTCTATGCTTTTATTTATTTATTTTTTTTGCAAAATAGTTATCCAAGAAAAAGCATAAAAACTAAAATACTTAAGAAATAGACCCTTATGGTGGCGCTCGACACTAACCGTTGGAAGTTTGAAATACACACATATACAAATCGAGCGTTCAAAGTTGGGTCAATAAAACATGCTGAAAACATGCAATAAATTGTTATTGTATATTAAACTGAATAAATTAAACTAAACAAAAAATTATTTATATAATATGTTTCCTGCAAAAATATGCTGCAATATCTATGTTTTTATTGTTTTATTGTATTTTTATACAAAATTCAAATTAATTCTGAAACTTTGAAAACATGCAAACACATGCTAGAATTAAACTGTGAGATAATAGATTTAAAATCGAATTGAACTAAAAATCAAATTAGTTTGTGTTTAAATAGGTTAATATATTTGCATTTAAGTGTTTTATATGACTAAAATTCAATTGTCGACCTATAAACGTGTAAAACTTTATAACATGCAAAAAACAAGCAAAAACATGCAAAAACAAACAAAAACCTGCAAGAACATGCAAAAACATGCCACAAACAAGCTGTAAAATAACACAATTAAAAACAAAATAAACGAAGAAAAATTGGTTTTATGTGTAAATGGGCTGATATTTGCATTTCTCTGTTTTATTTAATCAGAATTTAAGTGTTAACCCATAAACATGTGGAAATTTCAAAAACATGCTGAAAACATGCAAAAACCTGCAAAAACGCCAGAAAAACATGCCAACTTCCTTGCGCCCTTTTTTGGTATGTACAATTTATGTTATTCAGAAATTTTTTTATTAAGCCTTTAATCAAATTAATATTATTTTTTTCGGTATTAGTGCAGTATAACACCTCCAGCGAGATAAGGAAAATCTTGCATTCACATATATGTATTTATTTAAGGCGGATATGGTTATGACTATGGCGATTGGCGCTCATCAGCCGTTTTCAAGATATTAAAGAGAAAGTCCGGGAAGCTCCATACAAAATCGACTTTTTTCACTATTTTCACTTTTAATTTTAAGCGTATTTGCGTTTATATTGTGTTTTTTGGTTATCAAATAAAAATATATACTTTTTTGCAATTTTTAATGTTTATAAAACGTAACTGTAAAGAATCAGACTACGGTGAGCGGGCCGTAAAATAAACCTATTCAGTAAAAGGTATTAATCCATTTGTGAAACAGTTCATGATATTCGTGGACAGCCAAGGTATGGACATGTTTTTTAAAAAAAATGTCTTTGTTGTTTTTATAAAGTCGCCAAGCATAGTTTTTTCATCTAAGGCAAAAGTGATAATGGTTTTTTTTAAATATTTGAAAACACAACGTTAAATGAAAATTTATCATAAAAAACTTTTCTTTTGCTTGATTTTTAGGTTTTGCTTGGGCTCAGGTTTTGCTGTTTAGGCTTAGGTTTAGGTTTAGCTTAGGCTTAGGCTTTTGTTTAGGCTTAGATTTTGCTCAGGCTTAGTCTTTTGCTTAGGCTTAGGTTCCCATAATTTTTTCATAAAATTTAGGTGGTTTTGATTGTATCAATGTATTTTAACATCTTTAAAATCGGTTTTTGAAAATTTTATAGCATAATAAAGTTTTGCTCAGTACTAAAATTTCCCATTTTTACGCGTTTTTTGCATGAAATATTAACACAAATAATGAAATATTTTTGCCAGTTTATTTAAAGATATAGTGCAAAATTACTAAGCAAAAAAAATGGAAATTGGTAGTGGTATCAAAAATATATAATATACCGAAAAATGTGCAACTCCTATATAAAAAAGTACAGAAAAGGTGGCCATTATAATGGAGAGTGTCATTTAAATGGAGAAGCTCATTATAAAGGCCACCTTTTCTGTACTTTTTTTATATGGGAGTTGCACATTTTTCGGTATATTATATATTTTTGGTGGTATTATATTACTAAGCATAATTGTTAACAAAAGATTATACTTGTCATTAAAAAAGGACTAACTTTTAAGTTTTTATATGTCAATAAATATTTTTATTGTAAAACTAAAAAAATAATATTTTGTCAAATTAGTTAACTGATTACTTACTACTAAATAAACTAAAAAGATTAACATTCATACCATACATGGGCAAGTTGGTCCGGAGTGGGGGGGGGGGGGGGTTAAACCCCAAATTAGGGGGGGGGGGGTTAAAAACCGAGAAACGCAAAATACCCATATCGTTTTTTTTTGGAGTGCATTTTACCCATATCGTTTTTTGATTTTGAAGGAAAAATAAGTAAAAAACGCTAATTTTAAGTCAAAAAGCCCTTTTTATTGCATTTTTGAGCTTTTTATTGCTTAAAACATTCATTTTGACTTCAAAACTTAAGTTTGGAGGCAGTTTGAAGTCATTTTAAAGACATTTTCTTTCTTCATTTTTCCAAAATTGGGGGGGGGGGGTTAACATTCTCCCCCCCCCCACGTCCGAGTGGGGGGGGGGGGTTAAACCCCCCTTCGCAGAATTTGGGGGGGGGGGGAGGTTAACCCCCCCAACCCCCCGTGCCCATGTATGATTCATACAGCAGTATTAGGTTATAAAGGGTAATAAGTTTTCAGTAAATAAATTTTTGTTTGAAATTCTTTTTATTTCATTATTTCATTACTATTTATTAAATGTTAAACATTGTATTGCAAGCAGGGGGGAAAAGGAGAAAAAAGAGAAAAAAGAAAGGGAAAGGGAAAAAAGAGACAAAAAAGCGAAAAAAAGGTAAATATAGGTCTAAAATAGCTTAAAATGCATTGAAATATGCTGAAAACTGCAAAAATTTTGCAATGGTGGCGTCATAATAGGTAAAAAATGGCGTCATAATTTTTGGGTACTTTTTCATTTTTCCGCGCGGGGGGGGGGGCAATAAAACGGGGGCGCAAATCCTTCAATAAAGCGGGGGGCATTTTCAAATCATGCGCAGGCCCCTCTAGCGTCGAAATTTTGGGGGCCCCTCCTAAGAAAAAAATCCAGGGCCCCCCTCCTCCCAAATTTTCAAATTTTTTACCCCTGACCTCCTCTAGATTTTGAAATCAGACCCCCTCTAACTTTTTAGGGGGAAGTTAGACCCGGAGTGCAGAATTTTAAAATCTAGAGGGGGTCAGGTGAGGTCCGGTGTCCAAAGCAAAACAGTTTTAAACCATAATAACTTATATAATCAGACATGTGCACGGCCCCCCCGGGCTTAAAACGGGGGGGGCAATTCCAAAACGGGGGGGGCAATTCCAAAACGGGGGGGGGGGCACGGGAGCAAATTTTGTGAAACGGGGGGGCAAGCAGGGGAGAAAGAAAAAAAAAGAAAAAAAATGAGAAAAAAGAGAAAAAAAAAGGGAAAAGGGAAAAAAGGGACAAAAAAAGCGGAAATAAGGTAAAAATAGGTCTAAAATGGCTTAAAATACATTGAAATAGGCTAAAAACTGCAAAAAATTCGCGATGATGGCGTCATCATAGGTCAAAAATGGCGTCATATTTTTAGGGTACTTTTTCATTTTTTGGCGGGGGGGGGGCAAATCCTCCAATAAAACGGGGGGGGGGCATTTTCAGACCGTGCACAGGTCTGTATAATTGTGTTTTTTTTCATAAAATAATACGACATTTTATTGAATAAATAGCGATATTCTGGTATAAAAAAGGTGTAAAAACTTGAAATATGTTGAAATATAAAAATTCACGTTTTTGGAAAAAAAATTTAGTATAAAAAAAATTAAGTATAAAAAAGTACCTAAAATTTTCCCGAGGTGGAAGTGGGGTGACAAATTTTAAATTCTAGAAGAGGGTCAGGGGTAAAAAATTCGTAAATTCGGAAAAATTCCAGGGAGGAGGTCCCCCTAGATTTTCGTTTAGGGGGGTCCCAAAATTTCGAGGCTAGGGGGGGTGGACCTCACCCTGCCCCTCCCTTTCTCACCTATGCAATGCGTATGGGACAACTACATACAGGGGTGTAGCCAGGATTTTGGAAAGGGGGGTTGTACCCCATACAAATTTTTCGAAAGGGGGGGGAAATTGTAGGGGGTTGTACTCCAAATTTTCAAAATACTGTAAAAAAGACATTAAAAAAGGGTAAAATTTTTTGCGCTTCGCGCTAGGTGATTCTTTTTGTTGTTATTTGCATTGTTTTTTTAAGTTAAACTTGAAAAATTTCCGGTTTAAAAAAAGTATAACATTAAAAATCGTGCGATAGCACAAAAATTTTTTCTAAAATTGTCTTTAAAATTCATTAAAAACCACTTAAATGTTGTAAAAAGGTGTATAAATGTCGAGCGCTGAGCGGAGCGAAGCGTGAGGAAATTTTTTAAAATTGTTCTCTTTGGACCCTCAAATTTTTACCTCCGCCAACCCAAAAGGGGGGGGGGGGGGTGGCCACCCCACCAACCCCCCGGGCCAAAGGGGTTTTTGGGGGGGGGGGACAGAGGGGTGCACCCCCCCACCCTAGAGCCAAAATTTGGACCCGCACTACAAAAAATTCAGGGGGCCCCCCCTCCCTTCCAAAGCTCGAGAGCGGTCCGGACTGAGCCCACCTAGCGAGGCTGACCCCCCTCCCCCCCTCCCGACCAATTTGGAAGTATATTTTTTTATTTACTGTCCAAAACACGGTTTTTTAGTTAAAAACAGTGTTTAAATACACTTTTTAGGCCTAAATAGGCTGTTTTAATACATACAATTCAATATTAGACCTAAAAACACTTAAATTATTGAGTCTAAAAAATTGGACCCCCCTGATCCTTCTAAGTTTGAAATCTCGCACCCGGGGTCGACCCCCCTAAAAAGCCAGGGGGGCCCGGACCCCCCCAAAAATTTTGGCCTCCCACCCGGGGGTGGACCCCCCCCTAGCGGACCCGACCAAAAACACCTATGCCCCTGGCTACGCCCTTGGCTACATACTAAATAAATTAAATGGATGCCAGTTTAAATATTTGATTTAGAAATTTTTTTAAAATGGCACTCTCATCATCGTCTCCAGACTCAGCAAGTTCATCTGGAATCACACAATTACCTGGAATGGCAAAACCAGTGCCTGAAACGCCAAAAGAACAATATAGATTGCTGAAAAAGCGCTTTAAATTTCTAGTCTATGTAAGTTATATTTACTCAGACCTGTGCACGGTCTGGAAATGCCCCCCCCCGTTTTATTGGAGGATTTGCCCCCCGTTCAATTCGCCTTATTAGATAAAAACAGGAAGTAGGTTGGGGTCCACTTCCACTGCCACTTTCCCTATCTTAAAAACTTTGGGAACTTTTAAAAACTTAGAAATAAGTCCAAAGCCCGCTCTTCCACAAATTTCCAATTTGTTCACCTCTGATTGCCCCATAAATATTATTTAAATCTGACCCCCCATAGATAGGTAAGAAAGGGGGGTGGGCAGGGTGGAGTCCATCCCCCCTAGCCTTGAAATTTTGGGACCTCCCCCTCTAGACGAAAATCTAAAGGAGCCCCCCCCCTCTTCCCCTCAATTTCTGAATTTTTTACCCCTGAGACCCCCCTCTAGAATTTAAAATCTGACCCCCCCCCTCGAGAAAATTTTAGGTACTTTTTTATACTAAGTTTTCTTCCAAAAACGTGAGTTTTTAACACAATATTCATGTTTTTACACCACAATATCGCTTTTTATTCAATAAAATGTAGTATCATAGATGAACACGTTCAAAAACCTAGGGGGGGTGTTTACCCCGGGTAAATGAAATTTCAAAATCTAGGAGGGGGTCCTGGGGGGGGGGTCGAACCCCCCTAGCTTTTTAGGGAGGGGTCGACCCGGGGTGGAAGATTGAAAAACCTAGATCAGGTGGGGTCCGATTTCCGAAACAAAATACTTTTAAACCATTAAATATTTAATAATAGTTTTTTTATAAGATAATACTACATTTTATTGAATCAAAAGCAATATTTAGGAATAAAAAGGGTGTAAAAACATGAATTTGTGTTAAAAATTCACGTTTTTGCAATAAAATTTAGTATAAAAAAGCACTTAAAGTTTTCTCAAGAGGGGAGGGGAGGAGTCAGATTTCAAAATCTAGAGGAGGTCAGGGGTAAAAAATTTGGGGGGAGGGGGCCCCTGGATTTTTTTCTTAGGAGGTACCCCCAAAATTTCGAGGCTAGGGGGGCCTGCGCATGATTTGAAAATGCCCCCGCTTTATTAAAGGATTTGCGCCCCCGTTTTATTGTCCCCCCCTCCCCGCGCGGAAAAATGAAAAAGTACCCAAAAATTATGACGCCATTTTTTACCTATTATGACGCCACTATTGCAAAATTTTTGCAGTTTTTAGCATATTTCAATGCATTTTAAGCTATTTTAGACCTATATTTACCTTTTTTTGTCTCTTTTTTCCCTTTCCCGTTCTTTTTTCTCTTTTTTTCTCTTTTTTCCCCCCTGCTTACCCCCCGTTTTATTCCCCCCCGTTTCAAAAAAGTTGCCCCCCGTGCCCCCCTGTTTAAACCCCGGGGGGCAGTGCACACGTCTGGGGGGTGCACCCCACCCTACCCCCTTGTTCATCTATGTGTAGTATCCTATAAAAAGAACAATTATTAAAGTTATTATGGTTTAAAACTGTTTTGCTTTGGACACCGGACCCCACCTCATCCCCCTCTAGATATCAAAATTTCGCACCCCAGGTCGGCCTCCCTAAAAAGCTAGGAGGGTCCGGACCCCCCTCCTAAAATTCAAAATTCGATTTACCCCGGGTAACTAACTACCCTCCCTAGCTTCCCGGACCGTTCTCACCTATTCTTATCCCCCTCCTTCCGTCTCGAAATAACTATTTTTATCCTAAATTTTCTTGCAAAAACGTAGATTTTTAGCTAAAATTTGTGTTTTTATACCAAAATAGCGCATTTTAGTGGATAAAATGTCGTATTACCATTAAAAAAACAATTATTAAACCTTTATTGGTTTTTTAAAAATTTGCTTTAAGCACAGATCCAAACTTACCCCCTCTAGATTTCAAATAGGCAGTGTCATTTCAATTTTTTTTTATTTTTCCTAATAAAGAATAAAATAATCATTTCTCTTCCATCCTGTCCTTTAAGTGGGGGGTGTTTAAACTCTTTTTTTTGGGTGGGTAACCTCCTATCCCATCCCCATGTATGGGTTAAAAATCCAAGAAGCGCATTCTTACAATATCGTTTTTGGAATTCATTTTATCTTTATCGCTTTTTGATTTTAATTTTAAAAAAAAGATGAAAAGGCCAAGTGTAGGTCAAAAAACCATTTTATTGTACTTTTGAGCGTTTGATTGCTTAAAACACACTTATTTTAACCTTAAAATTAAACTTTGAAGGTAGTTAAAAGTCAGTTTGGGAACTTGGAAGGCTTTTTTTCATTTTTCCCAAAATTAACTTTCCTTTCCAGCATTCAGAGGGGGGGGGGTTTAACCCTTCTATCCCTCCTTGTGGCCATGTTTTATGTATGAGAGAAAGAAGTAATACGTGGGCAGCCTTCCAAAGTTTTTTTATGAGGGTTTGTATAATGAAAAAAATTTAGTCGACGTAAGCTCCTAATAGTGTTTTGGAAGAATTCATCCCTCGAAAACTTTATTTTTTATGTTTTAATTATGAGAGAGACTCCTAAATTTTAGGGGAAGTGCCCGGGGTAACCCCAAAATTAGTGGAGGAAAAAGAAATGAGGTTAGTTATTCCCTTTTCCAAAACTGTGTTAAGTGCAGCAACTTCCCTCTCGTTTTAAAATCCTGGCGAGACCCTTATTCTTTAATTATTAAGAAAGTTCCTGAGTTTTCTTAAATAATCTATATTAACGCTGAATATCCAAATCCAGGCTGAAATCCAGGCTCTGCCAATGTGTGCTAATTTATAATTTTTAACTAAAAAACATGTTTTTATCGCTAAAAACATTAGATAATAGGTTATTAGGCCAAAAACAGTGTATTATACAGCTTTATCCACGTTTATCCCTGCTTTTTTAACGTTTTCGAAAATTAAGGGAGGGGGCTCCGCCCCACCCCCGCCCCCTCCCCCGAAATTTTGGGGGGGGGGCCAGGGACGTAGCCAGGGGGGGGGGCGGCCGCCCCCCCCCCCCCAAACGGTCGGACAGGAGGAAAAATAAGGATAGTGGTTGGGCGGGGGGGGGGGCGGCCCCCCCCCCCCCCCCCCCCGAAATGGTCGCCAGGTAGTAAAATTTGGGGGTTTTCAGAGGCTAAAAATTCAAAATTTTCTAGCGCCTCCGCCTCGCTAATCGCTCGGCGCCAAACTTTAAAATAATTTAAGTACCCCAATGGACCCCCAAAAACCAAAAATTTGTTCCGCTTCGCTGCGCTCAGCGGTCACTTTCTATAGTATACATACATATATATCTCGTTATTTATGTTGCCTGATGCTAATGTTATTTCAAAGTTAGTACAATAATTTTTATAAGTAATAAGTACTACACAGAAAGCAAAACAAACAATCATATTGGTTGATTTATGTACCTCTCCCCTCCTAAATTTTCCTGCCGCTTATAGCATTGGCTCGGATTTTTTTCATATAGGTAGGTACCCTAGAAAACATGGAGCCGAGATGCTGCTTATGTGCTTTGGTTTACAATGTGGGTTTAGCCAAGGGGTCTGAAACTAACGTCTCTAAATTCCTTTTTTGTAAAATCCAGGCTCTGCCAATGTGTGCTTATGTAATTTTTAACTAAGAAAACATATTTTTACCGCTAAAAATATTAGATAATAGGTTATTAGGCCAAAAATAGTGTATTATACAGCTTTATCTAGGTTTATCCCCGCTTTTTTTAACGTTTTAAAAAATTATGGGGGGGCTACGCCCCCCCCCCCCCCAAAATTTCGGGGGGGGGGCGGAGCCCCCCCCCGAAATTTTTTTTTGTACTACAATCCGCCCCCCCCCCCAAAATGAAAGTCTCGCTACGTCCCTGGGGGGGGGCGGACCCACCTCCCCCAAATTTTTTTGTACTACAATCCGCCGACCCCAAAATGAATCTCTGGGTCGTCCCTGTTATAACCCTCCAAAAATCACATTTTTCAACAATTTTGTACGTGACAGATTGCTCAATATGTATAACGATTCACGTTAAAAATTATGCATTCAAAGAAAGCGGCTACTTTCTACTTTAATTTAATACCTTGGTCGTTAAGATTGGTGCAATATTTATCGAAATATTGCGTTTCCCGTACAAAAAATCCGCAACTTTTTTGTTAAAAATACCAAACGACAGCAGTGGTTTTGTGAAGTTTGCCGAACGTTTCTTTCCTTCACTTTGTGTTTTTAGCGAAAAAATCGAGTTTTTTGTACGAAGAACGCAATATCTCGACAAATACTTCACTAATATTAACAATCAAGGTATCAAATTAAAGTAGAAAGTAGCCGCTTTCTTTGAGTAATCGTTATACTCATTGACCAACCTTTCACATACAGAATTGTCAAAAAACAGCATTTTTGTGGAGTCATAACTCCTGAACCACTGGAGATATTTTGTTGAAAAAATTTTTGTGGCTGGGGGCAGGGGTAATGTTTTTCACAAAAAATATTAGAATCGAAGACAAAAAGTTTGACTCCGCACCGCACCTTTCATTGTGTGTAAACAGGAAAACAGGATATGAAGCAGCCATTTTGAGCGTCTGTAACAGAAGTTCAAAAATCGGTTTTTGTTGTTATTGTCAAGTCCGTAGCCAGGGGGAAGATTGGGGGGATGAATCCCCCCTCAAATTAGTTGCGAGTACGATGTGTAATGCGTGTTTAAATTGTACTTAATGTGGCGTGCTCATAATGAATGTCTTTTTTTAATGATCAGATAACAGAATTAATATTTTGGTAAGCGTAGTCCATCCATGCACAGTTTAATTCTACTGTTTCATCATTTCATTTTTCTTTTCTTTTTTTTTCTCTTTTTCTTTTTTCTTTTCTTTTTTTTTCATCTACAACATCAAATCTGCGACTTAGTTGCCGCCAATATAAAATACAATTCTAACAAAATATCAATGAAATGACTTTAAGGCTCAAAAAGAGCGCTTATTTAAGTCAGTTTTAAAACTTTTCTTGAATGCATCCAAAGAATCAACAGTTACTTGAGAGATCTGAAGGATAAACTGGTAATAATACGAATGCCTACGCATCTTTATAAGTTAACTTCTGTACCCGAACAAAAGTCGGACAAGCAAGAGTTATTTATTATATTTTTCGCGTGGAGTCTATGGGTTTCAGAGTGTAAAAACTAATTGCTTAATATTCGTTTTATTTACATGATTTACACGAGTTACATAGCGATAAAAGATTATTAATTCAAAATAACGAACGAAATATAAACATTAATACAAGACGAGTGAATAGTGTAGCTAGCCGTAGTTACTACAGGTGGGAGTCTAAGTTTAATAGGTATAAGAAAATAGCGTCATTATCTTGAAATTCCAAATATAACTAACTACTAACTAACTTTTATTTAAAACTTGCTGCGTATATACCCAAAGATAAGTCATAAATTTTGGCTGTTAGCACTTCAAAATTCCTTTAGGGTTTATTTGCGGCTGTATTTATGGCTGGTGGCAAATGTCGCCTTGTCCTGTGTGGCTTTAGTTATTTACCACCCTTACCCAATCTTGTTGTTTAAAACGCCTTTCTGTTTTAAAGTACCTGAGTTTCAGATTTTCTGTTTACACCTGGGTTTTAAACAATTTGTCCTTTTAGGCCGTGAAGAGGTTTTAATGCTTGAGGCAAGTTAATTGTTTAGGTGTGTGTCCTTTGCCAGTAACCAGGGTTTTGTTCATAGATGAACACGGTCAAAAAGCTAGGGGGGCTCCGAGTACGGGAATATTACAAATCAAGGAGGGGGAGGGGGGGTGCTACCGCACGAACCCCCCCTAGCCCCGGGGGGGGGGACTACTGGGGTGCGGAGGGGGGAAATGTGGAGGGGGGTGAGGAGGGCACCGGAGTCCTAAGCAAAAAAGACTTAAACCAGAATAACTTTAATAAGAGAACACTACATAGGATAAAACAACAAGCGATAGAAAAGAAAGAGAAAGGTAGGAAAAAGAAGGGGTGTAAAAACAAAAAACGGTGTTAAAAAAACACGTAGTAGAAAAAAAAAATAGAAAAAAAAAGGAGAGGGGAGGGGGGGGGGAGGGAGGGGGGGGGGGGGGGGGGGTCAGGGGTAAAGAGGGGGAAAGGGGGAGGGGAGGGGAAAACCCGGGGGGAGGGCCCGGGGGGGGGCCCAAAATAGGGGGGGGGGGGGGAGAGGAGAGCCCAGGGGCCCCGTGCCCCACCCTACCCCCCTTCAACCCCATTCTTTCCTTCTACCCCGCTCCTCTCCTTCCTCCCCCCCCCCCGCTCCCGGCGCCCACCCCCCCCCCCCAGCAACCGCTGCAGGGTTCGCCCAAAGGTCTTCTGGTCCCAAGGTCGTATTAATGTGTGTGCATGTGAAAAGATGTTGTGTTGTGTGTATTTGTGTTTTGCATAGCGGGCAGTTTGGTGATGTGTATTGTGTGGGATTGATTTTGTGTAGGTAGGAGTAGAGGAAAGGAGATTTCCCTGCCCTGAGTTGGGCGAGGGTTCTCCTGACCCCGCGAGGAAGATTTTCTTCCTTGTTGCTTATTGCTGGTGCTTTTGTTTGAAGTATTGGGTTTATTGGAGTGTTGTTAATGTGATTTGCGACTGTGTTTGTGTGGATTTGTTGTTTTAGTGCTTTGTAAGTTTTGTTGTGTATGTCTGTTGGTCTGTTTGTTTTTTGAGCCTGCTTTTGTATGTCTGTTTTTTGAGCCTGCTGGGTGCAGGTTGTTGTGTTAAGTGGTTGAGTGGATTGTTTGTGTACATGGCTGCCGATTTTGCTTGTTTTGCGTGGAGTTGAATGTGTGTTGCTATTGGAAGGACTTTAGCCTTTGTGTATGATGTGTGCGTTTGTGTCTGTGGTGTGCCCTGTTGCGACCCAGAGAGCAGTGTTTTGTATTGCTTGCAGTTTGTTAATTTGTGTGTTTAATGTTGTGGGTCCCCACACTGGGCTGGCATACTCGATTATTGGTCGAGTGATTGCCTTGTATGTGTGTGTTTGTGTTTCTTTTGGTTTACCGCACGATGTTGCTGTGAGTGCATTTATGATTTTGAGTGTTTTGCGTGCTTTGCTGTGTGTACTTGCGATGTGTGAAATAAAAGCAAGGTGGGAGCCAACTAATTTATGATTTTGAGTGTTTTGCGTGCTTTGCTGTGTGTATTTGCGATGTGTGTGTTAAATGTAAGCTTGGGGTCAAAAGTGAGCCCCAAGATTTTTGGGTTTTTAGTTGTGATGAGTGTTGTGTTATTTATTTGTAGTGATAGTTGTGTGTTGTACTCTGCAGGGTCTGGTGTGAATAGTGTGGATGTTGTTTTGCTTGCATTTAGTGTGAGTTGGTTGTTGTCTGTCCATGTTTGTATTGCGTGTAGGTATGGTTGTATTTGTTGTTGTGCTTTGTGATGGTTTGGGTGTGATGCGTATATTGTGATGTCGTCTGCATATGTTATACTGTGTACGTTTGGTGGTGGTGCTGGAATGTCTGCGGTGTAGATGTTGAATAGTGTGGGTGATAGACAGGAGCCTTGTGGGACTCCTGTTTTTATGAGTTTTTGTTTTGATTTGTGGTTGTTGTATGTGGTGTATGCTTTGCGGCCTTTGATGTAGTTGTTTATGAATTTTGTGATTGTTGTTGGTATTTGTGTTTGTGTGAGTTTGCAAGCAGGCCTGGATATTGGAAACAATTGTTTGAGGTCCTCCTCAGCGGCGCTATCTTTGTCTAAACATGATAACTTGATTGGGTGCATTAACTGAAAATCTATTACCTTTAACAATAAAAAACTTTCCAGTAATAAAACCATTAATTTCGGTACTTTTTTTTTTATTATTGGGCTAGGTCTTAGATTTATATTAGGCTGTGTTATCCTAGCCACATGTCGAAGAGCGGTAAGGAAAAGGGTTTTTGGTTTTTTAAAAAATTAGAAAAAAACATCAATTTTTTTTATAATCACTCTGCAATGTATTAGAGCTATCTATACTCCTTGGTTTTTTTGGGGGGGGGACAGAGGGGTGCACCCCCCCCCCCACCCCTAGAGCCAAAATTTTGGACCCTCCCTAGAAAAAATTCAGGGGCCCCCCCTCCCCCCCCAAAGCTCGAGAGCGGTCCGGCCTGACCTCCCCCCCTAGCGAGGCTGACCCCCCTCCCCCCTCCCGACCAATTTGGAAGTATATTTTTTATTTACTGTCAAAAACACGGGTTTTTAGTTAAAAACAGTGTTTAAATACACTTTTTAGGCCTAAATAGGCTGTTTTAATACATAAAATTCAATATTAGTCCTAAAAACACTTAAATTATTGAGTTAAAAAAATTTTGCTAAAAAATTGGACCCCCCTGACCCCCCCCCGAAATTTGAAATCTCGCACCCGGGGTCGACCCCCCCATAAAAAGCCCGGGGGCTCCGGACCCCCCTGGACCCCCTCCCTAAAAAATTTTGGCCTTCCACCCGGGGGTGGACCCCCCCCTAGCGGACCCGACCAAAAACACCTATGTCTATAATACATAGCATAATATGATTTAAGATCATTAAACCTTTATGTGCAACAATAAAAAACTCAAAAATCTTGGGGCTCACTTTTGACCCCAAGCTTACATTTAACACACACATCGCAAATACACAGCAAAGCACGCAAAACACTCAAGCTTAAAACGTTGACCCCAAGCTTACATTTAACACACACATCGCAAATACACACAGCAAAGCACGCAAAACACTCAAAATCATAAATGCACTCACAGCAACATCGTGAGGTAAACCAAAAGAGACACTAACTCACACATACAAGGCAATCACTCGACCAATAATAGAGTATGCCAGCACAGTCTGGGGCCCCACAACATCAAACACACAAATTAACAAACTGCAAACAATACAAAATACTGCTCTCAGGGTCGCAACAGGGCACACCACAGACACAAACACACACACACACACACACACACACATCATACACACAGAGGCAAAAGTCCTCCCAATAGCAATTCACATTCAACTCCACGCAAAACAAGCAAAATTGGCAGCCATGTATACAAACAATCCACTCAACCACTTAACACAACAACCTGCACCCAGCAGGCTTAAAAAACAAACAACAACTACACAACAAACATTCCAACAGACATACACAACAAAACTTACAAAGCATTAAAACAACAAATCTGCACAAACACAGTCGCAAATCACATCAACAACACTCCAATAAACCCAATACTTCAAACAAAAGCACCAACAATAAGCCACAAGGAAGAAAATCTTCCTCGCGGGGTCAGGAGAACCCGTGCCCAACTCAGGGCAGGGAAATCTCCTTTCCTCTACTCCTACTTACACAAAGTCAATCCCACACAATACACATTACCAAACTACCCGCTATGTAAAACACAAATACACACAACACAACACCTATTCACATGCACACACATTAATACGACCTTGGGACCAGAAGACCTTTGGGCGAACCCTGCAGCGGTTGCTGATCTCCGCCGGGAGTGGGAAGAGGGGGTGAGCAATGCGAGGAGCGTGCCAGACGGAACGAACCAGGGTTGAACAAAACCATAGATGAACAAGGGGGGTAGGGTGGGGTCCACCCCCCCTAGCCTCAAAATTTTGGGCCCCCCCCCTAGAAAAAAATCCAGGGGGGGCCTCCCCCCAAATTTTCGAATTTTTTACCCCTGACCCCCCTCTAGATTTTGAAATCTGACCCCCCCCCCCCTCCCCTCTCGAAAAAATTTTAAGTACTTTTTTATACTATATTTTCTTGCAAAAACGTGAATTTTTAACACAAATTTATGTTTTTACACCCTTTTTATACCTAAATATCGCTTTTTATTCAATAAAATGTAGTATTATCCTATAAAAAGAACTATTATTAAAGTTATTCTGGTTTAAAACTGTTTTGCTTTGGACACCGGACCCCACCTAACCCCCCTCTAGATTTCAAAATTTCGCACCCCGGGTCAACCCCCCCTAAAAAGCTAGGGGGGGGGTTCGACCCCCCCTAGGACCCCCCTCCTAGATTTTGAAAAGTCATTTACCCGGGGTATAGCTTTTTGACCGTGTTCATCTATGAACAAAACCCTGGTTACTGGCAAAGGACACACACCTTAAACAATTAACTTCCCTCAAGCATTAAAACCTCTTCACGGCCTAAAAGGACAAATTGTTTAAAACCCAGGTGTAAACAGAAAATCTGAAACTCAGGTACTTTAAAACAGAAAGGCGTTTTAAACAACAAGATTGGGTAAGGGTGGTAAATAACTAAAGCCACACAGGACAAGGCGACATTTGCCACCAGCCATAAATACAGCCGCAAATAAACCCTAAAGGAATTTTGAAGTGCTAACAGCCAAAATTTATGACTTATCTTTGGGTATATACGCAGCAAGTTTTAAATAAAAGTTAGTTAGTAGTTAGTTATATTTGGAATTTCAAGATAATGACGCTATTTTCTTATACCTATTAAACTTAGACTCCCACCTGTAGTAATTACGGCTAGCTACACTATTCACTCGTCTTGTATTAATGTTTATATTTCGTTCGTTATTTTGAATTAATAATCTTTTATCGCTATGTAACTCGTGTAAATCATGTAAATAAAACGAATATTAAGCAATTAGTTTTTACACTCTGAAACCCATAGACTCCACGCGAAAAATATAATAAATAACTCTTGCTTGTCCGACTTTTGTTCGGGTACAGAAGTTAACTTATAAAGATGCGTAGGGATTCGTATTATTACCAGTTTATCCTTCAGATCTCTCAAGTAACTGTTGATTCTTTGGATGCATTCAAGAAAAGTTTTAAAACTGACTTAAATAAGCGCTCTTTTTGGGCCTTAAAGTCATTTGATTGATATTTTGTTAGAATTGTATTTTATATTGGCGGCAACTAAGTCGCAGATTTGATGTTGTAGATGAAAAAAAAGAAAAGAAAAAGAGAAAAAAAAGAAAAGAAAAATGAAATGATGAAACAGTAGAATTAAACTGTGCATGGATGGACTACGCTTACCAAAATATTAATTCTGTTATCTGATCATTAAAAAAAGACATTCATTAGGAGCACGCCACATAAGTACAATTTAAACACGCATTACACATCGTACTCGCAACTAATTTGAGGGGGGATTCATCCCCCCAATCTTCCCCCTGGCTACGGACTTGACAATAACAACAAAAACCGATTTTTGAACTTCTGTTACAGACGCTCAAAATGGCTGCTTTATATCCTGTTTTCCTGTTTACACACAATGAAAGGTGCGGTGCGGAGTCAAACTTTTTGTCTTCGATTCTAATATTTTTTGTGAAAAACATTACCCCTGCCCCCAGCCACAAAAATTTTTTCAACAAAATATCTCTAGTGGTTCAAGAGTTATGACTCCACAAAAATGCTGTTTTTTGACAATTCTGTATGTGAAAGGTTGGTCAATGAGTATAACGATTACTCAAAGAAAGCGGCTACTTTCTACTTTAATTTGATACCTTGATTGTTAATATTGGTGAAGTATTTATCGAGATATTGCGTTCTTCGTACAAAAAACTCTCGATTTTTTCGCTAAAAACACAAAGTGAAGGAAGGAAACGTTCGGCAAACTTCACAAAACCACTGCTGTCGTTTGGTATTTTTAACAAAAAAGTTGCGGATTTTTTGTACGGGAAACGCAATATTTCGATAAATATTGCACCAATCTTAACGACCAAGGTATTAAATTAAAGTAGAAAGTAGCCGCTTTCTTTGAATGCATAATTTTTAACGTGAATCGTTATACATATTGAGCAATCTGTCACGTACAAAATTGTTGAAAAATGTGATTTTTGGAGGGTTATAACAGGGACGACCCAGAGATTCATTTTGGGGTCGGCGGATAGTACAAAAAAATTTGGGGGAGGTGGGTCCGCCCCCCCCCCCCCAAAAAATTCGGGGGAGGGGGCGCCGGGGGGTGGGGGGGGGGGGGGCGGAGCCCCCCCTTAATTTTTTTCGAAAACGTTAAAAAAGCAGGGATAAACGTGGATAAAGCTGTATAATACACTGTTTTTGGCCTAATAACCTATTATCTAATGTTTTTAGCGATAAAAACATGTTTTTTAGTTAAAAATTATAAATTAGCACACATTGGCCAGAGCCTGGATTTGGATATTCAGCGTTAATATAGATTATTTAAGAAAACTCAGGAACTTGCTTAATAATTAAAGAATAAGGGTCTCGCCAGGATTTTAAAACGAGAGGGAAGTTGTTGCACTTAACTCAGTTTTGGAAAAGGGAATAACTAACCTCATTTCTTTTTCATCCACTAACTTTGGGGTTACCCCGGGCACTTCCCCTAAAATTTAGGAGTCTCTCTCATAATTAAAACATAAAAAATAAAGTTTTCGAGGGATGAATTCTTCCAAAACACTATTAGGAGCTTACGTCGACTAAATTTTTTTCATTATACAAACCCTCATAAAAAAAACTTTGGAAGGCTGCCCACGTATTACTTCTTTCTCCCATACATAAAACATGGCCACAAGGAGGGATAGAAGGGTTAAACCCCCCCCCTCTGAATGCTGGAAAGGAAAGTTAATTTTGGGAAAAATGAAAAAAAGCCTTCCAAGTTCCCAAACTGACTTAAAAGAATAAAATAGTATGTATACTGTAACTGTATAATATCCGTGAGTGTTTAACGTAAAAGTTTCCAACCACAAGCTATATCTAACCTATTACTAATAAGTTTAAGGTCAAAATTATAATATTATAACACTAGTGGATTTCCGACTGTACATAATAGGTGGGCAGCCTCCTGGATTTTGGTAGTAAGGATATGCCTAACTCCCGAAAGCAGGGATATTGGGATGGGACCCCTCCCCAATTTTAGGAGGCTGTCCGGACTACCCACCCCCAAATTTTAGGAAGGTGTTCCCCCCCCCAGTTGTCCATCCATGCCGTACACCAAATTTTTGACCAAAGTTTTGCCAGAAAAGTTGCACATGGGCGATTTTGTACTAGCAAAAATCTTCCACTTTCTGCAAGGTTTCCCATACATTTTTTTCACTGGCGATTTTTTGCCATTTTTATCACAATATTAGTGAAAGTGATCTTGCTATAAAAGTTGCTTTCCACAGTACTTTTTTTACGTAGCGGTGGCGATTAGTTTCGCAAAACTAAAAATGATACGCCGCGCAGTAAAATTTTGGTCAGAAATTTTCTTTGTGTACAGTCGGACATTCTCTTCTCCTCTATTATATATTCTTGATCTTGATATTATGTTATTTATGCCAAACTAAAACAAGCGAACACATACTGTAACAGCATTGCTTTTAAATGTTATAAACTTATATGATTCAAAAGCTTCTCATATAGGCTTAGGCTTGTGCTTGTTAACAAAATATTTAAAATCACTTTGTGTTAGATATTTTGTCAAAAAACAGTGCTTTTAAATTTATTTCCTTAATAAAAACAAACCAAGTATCAAAAATTAGCAAAATAATATAACAAAATAATTTATGTGCAACTTCTAAGGTTGTTTTACATTCTGTGGAAAAATCGAATTGTATTTTTCGTGATATTTATATTTATACAGTAATTATAAGAAAAGTATTTTTTGTTTCAGTCAAAAACAAATATTATTATAAAAGACCGTTTACCGTTAACTACGGGAGCAAGGACTTTCAGTTGGGAGTAGAAAGCTTCTTTTGGTTATGTATGTAAGTGTGTATATATTTTGGAAACCCAATCTTAAACAGCCATGTTTCTGCTTTTTTCTTGCAGTACTTTTTAAAAAGAAGGACGATCGATTTCTAAGCCGAAGGTTTTTTTTTTTCGTTGTTACTGGGTTGGTTTTTTTTTGCCCAGCTAAGCATCATTTACAGCTTGTGATGTATTATGATAAATGTTATAGCATCATAATAATAATTAATAGGCAAACCACAGAAAGAATCTTTCCTTCCTTATTTTGATGAAAGTTTTTAGTAGCCTAAGGTATTTTTCATTATTATTCAAAAAATGTATCGTAAACAAATAGGTTAATTTCTATAAGTCATTTAAATTAAAGTAAAGCAATTAAGGTCTATTCATACTTATGACAAAACGTCTTTTGGACAAAGTCCAAAGAACAACGTATTCATACTTCTTGTCCTTTGGACTTTTCCCTTTGGATTTTGTCCTTTGGACTTTGTCCAAAGGACAAATTCTGAGTAGCGTTCATACTTCGTCCAAAGGACAAAGTCCAAAGGACGTTTTGGCTTGTCCAAAGGATGTTTTGGTTTGTCCTTTGGACTTTGTCCAAAGGACGTTTTGTCATAAATATGAATAGACCTTTAATCTCCCGTATTTGGGCTGTAGTAAAATTTTGAAAAAAATAGAAGGTATCCGGTATCCTTGAAAATCCTATTTTTAACGTTTTTAGTCGAGGACATAACTCCCAAATTTTAGAAGAGGAAAGGAGTGTCCGAGTTTGATGTATCCCCAAATTTAAAGCCATTATACCTACTGACGTCTATTAACACAATAAAAAAGGAAAATTTAACATAACAGACAGATATACTTTGTTTGGTGGCTTTAAAACTTTTTTTCAACAAATAGTTTAGTTCAGACCGAACTTTAACGCCTTTAAGAATGTTTGCTCTTATAGCGCGAATGGTGTGTTTTTTTAAAATGATAATGAAGAATGAAAGTAATATAAAATTAAATGATTTTTCAGTCAGTCAGTCACTTCCAGTTCTTACTTGCTTTGTAGAGCGCGCGGTGTAACAAGTTTTACGCACTTGCTAATGACACTCTGGCCTTAGAATCTGTTAGGTAAACCCGCTTTTTGTTGTACGTTCTTTGCGTGCGTTTATAAATGAGCACTTTAATAGTGTTAAAAATCTTACAGCCGTTTTGCACCTGATTTATAATCCTTGCGATTTGCGATGGAGTTTTTCAATTATTCTTAAATTTCTCCAATAGAAGAGCAGTTTGCCTATGATGTGTTTTTTCTGTAATTTCTGGTTTTTGCTAGGAATTATTCTAAAAATCAATTTTTATTTAGTTTGTTCGGACGAAAAGGCTGCAGAAAAAAACCAGCGAAAGTAGTGGTCTGTTTTTTTTTGTTTTTTTTTAGCAATTGATAAACAGTAGCGAAATGTAGGTTTTTTTAATTTAATCTTTTTACAATATTTAACATTTTTTGATTGGTTTCTAATTTTTCCAGCTAAAATTTTTTTACCCATAGTAAAAAAAGGTTGTTGTATTAAAAACCGCTATTAATTCTTTGTGCCGATATAGTATTTTCATATTTTGGAAATTTGTGTTACAAAATTTAAATGCATGCGAGATGCCAAAGCAATTGTATATTACTGCATTAAACAAACCGTAGCGTATAACTAAGTTATAGTATTGTGTTGGATGGAAATCGCCTTTTTTCCCACAAAAAGGCTTTAATAAAAGAATATAAAAAATTAAACCCATTTACATAACATATTAAGTAAAATTATTAGGATTTGGAGACGGAAAAGCTACGGGTACTAAAGAGCCGAAAAAAAGGACCTAAGACCCGCACTTTTTGGGACCAAAGAGCCACAAAAAGGTCACCTTAGAACCAATGCAGAAAAGCAAAGAGATGAGGGAAAAGAAATGGCAGGGACCTTAGAGCTGGGTACTAAAGAGCCAAAATAGGGGTCTTAAGAGCCCGAAAGGAAGGCACATAGGGACCTAAGAGCCAAATGAGAGCGGACCTGTTCACAAATAACCTTTACATGCGTAATCGACGAGTAAGAGGGATTAAAGAGCCAAAAAGTAAAAAAAAACCGTTAGTAGACTACTTTTATAAAAAAATTAGAAAGTTTTAACTTTGAAATATATTAGTAATTATTTGTGATAAAATATTCTTTTTCATGCCTCTGAATTAACAAATTTAATTCTAATTAATCAATTTTTCTCTTTGTCATCGTATATTCGTCAAGGTATTTCTTGACGACCGATGGACAAAATGGGCTATTTAACATTTTAAACTTTGACCAAAGAAGATATTAGGAAAAGTTTGAGACTTATATTTCTTAATTTTGTCTTCTCGAGTTAAATTATCTCTAGTTAAAGTTAAATTTATTTAATTTACAAATCACTATAACAAAAAAATTTTAAAAAAATGTTTTCAGCGAAAACAATTATATTAGGCGCGTTCGTAAGGACTTATACAACACAAAGTAGCCGATAAAGTTTTTTTAATATTCGAAACAGACTAAAAAATTACAAAAAAATTTTGGTAACATTTGGTAAATCAGTAATGCCAAGGATACATACGACAGTATTTTAAAATCGGCTTCTCGTAACAGCACTTCTATTTTGTTTAAACAAAAATGTTAAAAGTAACAATTCTGCGGTTGTCGAAGACATTTTATTGTTTAGTCAATTAAAAGTGTTATCTGTGGATAAAAACATATTATAATGAACATTTGATAAGAACACATCAATTTATTAAATCAAAACTCTAAAAAAAACAATTTTTCGACCGTTCAAAACATTATATATTGTATATCATCCAAAACTTTGCTATAAATTGCGAATTGTCTTCTAAATAAAAATCCATTATGGTCTGGTCACCTAAAATGAAGCTTCGGTTTTTTAGGTTAGAACCTATAATATTTATATATACACTGTAATAAATATTTAATTAATATTTATAATGAAGGTATTAACAAAAATAAACAGATTTTTTAAATTATTTAAAAAATATGTTTATAATTATTCTTTAATTAAATCGGAGTTCATTTTATAAAATTATTTAATAATAAACGCACAAAAACAAAATTTTAGGGTGTGTATACAAAGAGACTTGAAAATTTTGAAACCGAGGCAACATGGAGACAAAACTGAGTAACTTAAGAAACTTGCAGCCAGAAAAAGAAACTGTTATTTATTAAATATTTCCGTGTTTTTTTTGCCATAATTACAAACATTATTTTGTTTAATAATCATCAAGACAGACTAAAAAGCTTTTGTAAAAAATGAGAACCTACCGAAATTTACAGATTGCAAAAACCTTTGCCTAAGTCAGAGCTAAAAAATGAGCCGAAAAAATGAAAGTTTTAAAGACAAAAGTGTGTAAAATAGAAAAAAGACAATATCTTTTGTAAGAAGTTAGAAACTACCGAAAGTTTAAAATCGCAAAAACCCTTGCTTAAGTCAAAGCTAAATTAACGAAAAAATAAAAGTGTTAAAGCCAAAAGTGTAAAATGAAAAAAGCCAATATCTAATCGCGAACTCAAAGTCAAAATTTTTTATGTTTTTTTTTTTATTTTGGGCCTATTTATAAAAAAAAACCTATTTTCACGGAAAGCTTTCAAAAATTTTAAAGGGCTCCAAATCCCTAGGGCACAAGAATCTAAGTAACCCACTAATGATGTTCCTACCATCAAAATCATGCTCCGGAGCTCCATTCCGTCAATGAACGATTCTAAGCTGTTTGAAGTTTAAAATATGTTTAATTTATTTTATTTGCCTTTTATTGTTTTTAAAAAGAAAATAATTCAATTGCTTTTTAATTATTCATAAAATTGGTATAAATATAGTGTTCTGAGGGTTGCACCGTTGCCCCGGCCTGTGAAAGAACATTACTACTACATTGCAACTTCGTATTTTTTTAAACTATAAATAAGCTATTTTATTTATATATATATATATATATATATATATATATATATATATATATATATATATATATATATATATATATATATATATATATATATATATATATATATATATATAACCCGCAAATTTGTTTTATTAAAATGTTTGCAGATTTCTTAAAAACGCTCGTATGAATTTTTAGCGTAGTTTGAAAAAAATAAATTTCTGTTTCATTATTTTGTCGGATTTTCGTTTTTGTATTTAAAGAAGAAACAGAAATTTTATGGGTTTTGAATAAAACCTGTATTATTTATTCGAAAATGTTAAAAATAACTGAGAAATTCGCATTTCTTACTACATGTGTGAAAAGTAATAACAAAAATAACGCATTGAAGGCATTTAAAAAAACGTGATGGATAAATATTGGGCTCTAAAATCCCCAGTAATGTAAAAACGAACTTGCTAAAAATAATTTAAAAAATAAAATATGGCTCTAAAGTCCCTCCGTATGTGTTTTTTACAGTGTTACGCCATATAACGTAATTAAAAAATGGAACGCATTTAAAGGCTCTAGGGTCCCTTTTTGTGGCTTTTTAGTCTCCAAAAATCAGTCTCCTAAGCGCGGCTCTTTGTACAGACAGACATACATATAGCAGGACAGACATACATATAGCTACAGACATACATATAGAGGACAGACATACATATAGCTCAAATTTTTTGGTTCTTAAAAATTGACCGTGTTATATAATTTTGAAATAAAAAGGAAACCTATAACAAAAGCCTGTTTCGTCCCTTGTTTGGACAGGGTGGACAAATATGAAGAGAAGTTGAAACTTCTTCAGCAAACGCTTCCTGTCATATTTTTACAACAAAGTTCCATCGAAATGGTGGAAGCCCAGTCCAAAACAAAGTTTTTGCTTTTTGGTTTTATTTAGAGAATTTAATCAAGATTGTTATGGTATTAGTAGTACTTTGCATTTCCACATGACCCCGCCTGAAAATTAATTTATTTCCCAACTTTAAATAAAACTGTCACGCCATATTTTAAGTTGAGGTCCATTAAGTGGTGGAAGCCCAGTCCAATACAAAGTAACTCATCTTATAGTAAAAATTTTTGAAATTAAGATAGAACAGCTTTGAATTCCCACATGACCCCACCTGGTTTCTGATTTAACCCAGAATTTAAGAAGTAAACGCTATAAAGTTTCTACTTCCAAAATTTGGTCCATCAGAATAAGGTAAAAATAGGTCTGAAATGGCTTAAAATACATTGAAATAGAATAAAAACTGCAAAAAATTTGCAATGATGGGGTCATCATAGGTCAAAAATGGCGTCATAATTTTAGGGTACTTTTTCATTTTTTGGCGGGGGGGGGGAATCCTCCAATAAAACGTGTTTGAGAATAGAAATCCGTCTGTAGTATTACTTTGTGTTCTCACATGACCCCACCTGGAAATTGATTTATTCCCCAACTTTAAATAAAGCTGTACGCCATATTTTAGGTTGAGGTCCATCAAAGTGGCAGAACATAACACACATATGTGGGCAGGGGGGTTATACCCCCCCCAATTTTGGATTCTGTTGACACCCCCCCCCCCTTAAATTTGGGGTACCCGGGGACACTCCCCCAAATTCGCCTCTTGGAGAAAAATTTTTAAGCGTTATAAAAGGACTAAAAAATTTTCTTTTTTTTTAGTTATTTTCCGCGGAGTGTTTATTACCTTGTTTATGTCATATACTTCATTTTTTCTCCTATTATTCAAAAAACATTAATTAAACATTATTAACCTTTTATTAACGTTTTAAACACTTGTTTTAAATGTAAAGGGATAAAAAAACCTTAAATTTTGTAATAAACATCACATCATCTGGAATTAAAATTTCTGGTGTATTTTAGCGCCTTAAATTAAAAAATTTTTCATCCGGGGGACATTCTGCCCCCCGGACCCCCTGACAAGGGGCTCTGCCCCTTGACCCCGCTGGGGGCTCCCGCCCCCCAGACCCCCTTCAGGGTTAGTATTTACCCACCCAGACCCCCCCTCAAATGAAATTCTGGGCACGCCACTGTTCTAGACCCCCAAGTTTTAATCCTTTGCAACCCAAAAGGGGGGTCGAACTCCAAATTTTTCCCTTTGCCGACCCAAAAGGGGGGTCTATTATACTCTATACCCCCACCCCGGCTACGCCCATGTATGTATATAATCTTTAATTAAATATAAGATTATGGATTAAAAAGTTTGTGATACTTCACTTTATAATCAAGACAATATAATTACTATTCTATTATTACGTAATTATTAAAAAAAAACTGATTTCTAATCTAATTCCAAGAATATATAAACACATTATTATTAAAAAAATTAAAAAAATAAAATTTATAAGTTGCAATAAGGTCTTATTTTAATTTTACACAGTTTTAAAGCATTTATAAGCTTGTTTTACGTTTTTTTACGCGTTTTAAGCCCATTTTAAGGCAGCGCGGAAATATTGGGTAAACCCCCCCTCAAAATTTAGGTCTTGCCAGACACCCCCCCCCTAAAATTTGACCCCCCCATACATGGGCAAGTTGGTCCGGTGTGGGGGGTTAAACCCCAAATTAGGGGGGGTTAAAATCCGAGAAACGCAAAATACCCATATCGTTTTTTTTTCTGGAGTGCATTTTACCCATATCATTTTTCGATTTTGAAGAAAAAATAGGTAAAAAACGCTAATTTTAGGTCAAAAAGCCCTTTTTATTGGATTTTTGAGCTTTTTATTGGTTAAAACATTCATTTTGACCTCAAAACTTAAGTTTGGAGGCAGTTAGAAGTCATTTTAAAAACTTTTTTTTCTTCATTTTTCCAAAATTGGCGGGTTTAACCCCCCCACTCAGAAGTGAAGGGGGGGGGGAGAAAAGGTTCTCAGAATTTGGGGGGTCCCCCCCCACCCAACCCTTCCCCGTGCCGATGTATGATGTATCCCCCCCTATACCCCCAAAAATCCGAGAGGCTGCCCACCTATGATAACACATCTAATAGTCAAAGATGAAACTGAGGTGAAAATGACATAGATGGGCACGGGAGGGGGGTTGGGTGGGTTAAGCTTCCCCCCCCCCAAATTCTGAGATGTGGGGTTTTACCCCACCCCACTCAGAAATGGGGGGGAGAGAGAAAAGGTTAACCCCCCGGTAAAAAATGTCTTTATTCTAGCCATAGATGAACACAGTCAGGTCACCAAAGCTAGGGGAGTGTTTACCCCGGGTAAATGACGTTTGAAAATCAAGGGGGAGTCCTGGGGGGTCAAACCCCCCCCCCTCTAGCTTTTTAGGGGGGGTCGACCCAGGGTGGAAGATTTTAAAACCTAGAGAGGGGTCAGGTGAGGTCCAATGTCCGAAGCAAAATTCTTTTAAACCATTAAAATGTTTAATAATAGTTTTTTTATAAGATAATACTACATTTTATTAAAAGAAAGCGATATTCTAGTATAGAAAGGGTATAATATCATGAATTTGTATTAAAAATTCATGTTTTTGAAAGAGAATTTAATATAAAAAGTAGCACTTAAAATTTTCTCGAGCGGGGAGGGGGGTCAGATAGATTTCAAAATCTAGAGGGGGTAAGGGGTAAAAAATTAGAAAAGTTGGGGGAATGGGGGGCCCCTGAATTTTTTTCTAAGGGGGACCCCAAAATTTCGAGGCTAGGGGGGTGGACCCCATCCAACCCCCACCCCTTTCCTTGTTTATCTATGCTCCTAACTGCCTTCAAACTTTAACTGCCTTTAACTTTAACTCTAACTGACTCCAAGTTTTGAGGTCAAAATGAAGGTTTTAAGCAATAAAAAGCTAAAAAATGCAATAAAAAGGACTTTTTGACCTAAAATTAGCGTTTTTTTGCTATTTTTCTTTCAAAATCGAAAAACGATATGGGTAAAATACACTCCAAAAACGATATGGGTAAAATGAGTTTCTCGGATTTAAACCCCCCCCCCTAATTCGTGGTTTAACCCCCCCATTCCGGACCAACTTGCCCATGTATGCTTTAAGGTTTAAACTGCGTTTATATGAGTTGGGTTATATATATAGTACATGGCATTTATGGACATGAGGAGATTTAACTCCATACTCCATCCCGGACGCCAATCTTGAGAAAGACCTAAAAACACGTAAATTACTGATTTAAAAAACTTTGTTAAAAAATCGGACCCCCCCCCCCTTAAATTTAAAATCTCGCAACCTGGGTCGACCCCCTCCCTAAAAATTCAGAGGGGTCCGGACCCCCTGGACCCATATATAAGCACAAGAGGGGGGTTGGGGGGTTAACCCTTCCCGAATTCTAAGAAATACAGTTTAACCCCCCCCCCCCCCGACGAGGAGGGGAAAGCTTAACCCCCCCCCCCCAATTTTGAAAAAATGAAGAAAAAAATATGTCTTTATAATGACTTTTCTAACTGCCTCCAAACTTAAATTTTGATGTCAAAATGAATGTTTTAAACACTAAAAAGCTCAAAAATGCAATAAAAAGGGTTTTTTGACCTAATATTAGCGTTTTTTATCTATTTTTTCTTTAAAATCGTAAAACGATATGGGTAAAATAAAATGCACTCCAGAAAAAAACGACAAAATTTTGGCCATCCACCCGGGGTGGACCGTGGACCCCCTGGCGCACCTGGGCAAAAACATCTATGCTTCCACTAAAGGACTTTTCTAACTGCCTCCAAACTTAAATTTTGATGTCAAAATGAATGTTTTAAACAATAAAAAGCTCAAAAATGCAATAAAAAGGGTTTTTTGACCTAATATTAGCGTTTTTTATCTATTTTTTCTTTAAAATCGAAAAACGATATGGGTAAAATAAAATGCACTCCAGAAAAAAACGATATCTACAAAATTTTGGCCATCCACCCGGGGTGGACCGTGGACCGCCTGGCGCACCTGGGCAAAAACATCTATGCTTCCACTAAAGAGTGGTCGGAAACTCATTTTAGCGTACCCTACCCGACCAAAAAGATTTATAGTCAAAAGGGCTATTCCGAAAAGTAAAATACTTTTAAACTATGAATGATTATTTTTTAGATGGGTCTGAATAATACTACATTTTATTGAGTATTATTGAATAAAATCGTTTTAGTATAGTCAAAACTAAGCAGCCAGACTTCTCACCAAATTTGAATTTTTTATTACTGCGGGTTTTTGTTCAATAAGTCTAGCAACAATTCAAATTCATCATTTTTTTATACCAGTAAAGCATAACAACGTCCATTTTGAAAAATTGTCTTCCGTATAAATTTTTTATAGCTTTCAAGATTGCTATATGGTTGGCTTTTGAAACATTACATAGGTACAGCCTTGTTGAATACTAAAACTTGTTGTTTTTTTTTGGCTCAGTTATATGAAAATATTCAGTGATGGACGGAACTGCGGAACCCCACGAACACTAAATTTGGAGTTGAGATTTTCGATTTTCCAAAAATCCGGAACAGGAACCGGAACCAGAATTCCAAATTTTGGCCGGAACATCGGGAACCCGGAACTGGAACTGCCCATCACTAAAAAAAAATATATACACGATTTGTACAATTCTGGTCTCGTGTAAAGCCCATTTCAAACGATGCATCGTTCAGAACGTTTTTCCAACATTTTGCCGTTCGACCATCGACACAGCGTTTGAGAGAGAAAAGCGCGCAAGGCTGAAAAATGCTAGTCGCATATTTCCTATACACAGGGCACGCTGATTTGCGGCCGTTAATAAAACCGTAAGTGGAAAACATTATTACCGCGTATTAAGTTATTATAAGCGTATTTAAAACAAGTTTTAGTTTCTATTAATATGTTTAATAATTAAGAACTTTTTCTAAAATTCGTTTGTTTATTACTTATTCTACTAAACATTGCAAAAGGTGTTTAAAATTATTAATGAACACTTTACTGGTGAAATATCGAATGTTCTTTTATTTAAGAACAAATTCAAAACACGAACCCAAAAAAATCTAATTATGTTTCAAATATGTTGTTATAATACTCAAATACTTATTATTATTAAATAATGTTGTTATTGTATGTTGTTCAAATACTTGTTTATATGCGAATTTTAAGCACTTTTTGCAATGATTAGTAGAATAAGTAATAAACAAACGAATTTTAAAAAAAGTTCTTAATTATTAAACATATTAATAGAAACTAAAACTTGTTTTAAATACGCTTATAATAACTTAATATGCGGTAATAATGTTTTCCACTCAGGGTATTATTAACGGCCGCAAATCGAGCGCGCCGTGTTTATAGAAAATAGGCGACTAACATTTTTTAGCCTTGCGCGCTTTTCTCTCTCAAACGCTGGTCGAAAAACGTTGGAAAAGCGTTCTGAGCGATGCATCGTTTGAAATGGGCTTTACACGAGACCGGGACTGTATGTTGGCGTTGTGGTTTTTTGTAATCTTAATTATTAAAGACCAGCAAATTCCACCCTCGAATATCATGGGCCGGAGCTCCGGCCGGTTAAAGCAGTTGCTGTCCCTTAAATGAGCGATTTTAAGCTTATTTACACTTAAAATTATCTTATGTGCATTTTTAAAACTATTTTTATTGTTTGAAATAAGTTTTGAAAAAAAAAAGTTTGCAAAAAAATTTGACAAAGTAATCTATGGCATCCTCTTAAAGTATTTATGAAATTAGTACAAAATAGCTGGAGCTCCGGAGCTCGGAGCTCCAGGAAATATCACTAGGCAAGTCACTACAATTGAACCAAACTTGAAATTTTAAGATTAGTGTGTAAATAACCCAATCTCCCCGCTCTTCCTCCACCTCGTCAAACCCCCCCCCCCCTTCTCCTTCCAACCCCAGCCCATGTGCGTCAGTTTGAGCATTTGAGGAGACGGCTTTAGTTGTTCACATTTGTTAAACAAATAAATGTTAGTGTGGATTGTTTGCTTTTAATCTTTTGTAGTCAGCATTTAAAAGATTTAAATTGGAGAAGTTTTTACTTTAATTTGGAAAAGGTTATTTTGCTGTGTTTTGTCTTAACTTTGTCTTAACCTCCAATTTTGAAAAATCAAAGAGCAAAATTTTTAACTTTTAAACTGAAGTGACTTTTTTTAAACTTTAACTGCCGTAAACTGAAGCAATAAAATGCTTCAAATGAAAACAAAGATTTTGATTTAAAACTAACGTTTTTTTCTGATTTTTCCTTAAAAATAAAAAACCAACATTGGTAAAATAAAATGCAAGTCACTCCAGAAAAAAAACGTGATGTAGCAAGTTAGTGAAAATGTGTCCCTGGGATTCCTCAACTATCATCGAAATACATGTCATAATGCTTCCATTGTTTTAATACGTTAGTTTTAATGACTCCGTAGTTTGCTGTTAGTCCATATTGTAGAAGTGATGCGGGTTTAGCATAATCCAGAATATATAACACAGCACGCCCGAAGCGAATTTAAACAATAAAACAAAAAAGAAAAAAAGAGAAAAAAAAAAAAAAAAAAAAAAAAAAAAAAAAAAAACCACTCCCCCCCAACACAAAACAACTTGAAACGCAATAAAACAAAAAAAAAAAAAAAAAAAAAAAAAAAAAAAAAAAAAAAAAAGAGGAATAAGGTAAAAATAGGTCGGTAAAATGGCTTAAAATACATTGAAATAGGCTATACACTGCAAAAAATTCCTTGATGGCGCACAATCAAAAATTACCCATATTTTTGGGTACTTTTTCATTTTTTGGCGGGGGGGGGGGCGATACGGGGGGGGGGGCACTGGGGGGGGGGGGCTGCGGCGGCTGACACAAGAGAATGTCCGGCTGGCTGTACACTAAATTTTTGATCAAAATTTTGTGAGAAAAGTCGCACTTTCAAATTCGTGTGCGACTTTTCACGCAAAAATCTGCCATTTTCTGCTAGTTTTTCCGCGCTGCGATTTTTAACACAGTGTTAGTTTTCTCGCAGTGGGGACTGCGACTTCTTTTGCACTCTATTCTGTTTTAGTCGCACTGCGATTATTTTCGCACTGCGAGTCTGGCGGCACAACAAAAAATAAAAACAAAGCGGAACAAAAATTTTGTGTTTAAATGAGTAAAAGTCGTTTTAAAGATGTCCAAACTTTTTAGTTTTAATGAAATAAACTAAATTTTCAACGTTTTAAATTTAAATAAAGCTAGATTTAAAGTGTTTTACTCCATTGAAAATGACTACCGGCGTCTGTATTTTTTTGTTGTGCAGCCAGACTCGCAGTGCGAAAATAATCGCAGTGCGACTAAAGCAGCAGAGAGTGCAAAAGAAATCGCAGTCCCTACTTTGAGAAAACTAACACTGTGTTAAAAATCGCAGCGCGGGGAAACTAGCAAAAAATGCCGGATTTTTGCGAGAAAAGTCGCACATGAATTCGAAAGTGCTACTTTTCTCGCAAAATTTTGGTCAAAAATTTAGTGTACTGTCGGACATTCTCTTGTCTTATACATTGTTGGTATCGTATTATTATATCGGCTGAATATGTTCTAAGTGTAGTAACAAACAAATTTTATCTCTCTCTAGACCGTTAAACTTTTATGTGTTTTCATCTTTTACGCGTTTATTTTTCCATCTCTCCTACTCCTATTGCATTCTATAAATAGTTTCAGTGTTCACTTAATTTTTATATCTACCTGTGATCTAAGTTTATTGGTGATCTCTAAGTGTATTCGTCTACTTTCGTCCTACCCAGGTTATGGCTTCCTTTATACATAGTTTATCAAAATCCGTGTATCGTTAACATCGGATTGCAAAAACTTTAATCCGAAAAATGAAAATCCCAGAGAGAAACTCAAAAATAAGAAAAAAATGGCCCTATACCAAATCAACACTTTTACCTAAAAAAAAACGCTTAAAATATTACTGTAAAAGTGATAAAAGAATTTTTTAAATTCCAATAATTTTGCCAATTTTAATAGGTAACCTAATTATATATATATATGTGTGTGTGTGCACTGCCCCCCGGGGTTTAAACGAAGGGGGGCAATTCCAAAGCGGGGGGGCACGGGGTGGGCAGCAACTTTTTTGAAACGGGGTGGCAAGCAGGGGGGACAGAAAAAAAAGAGAAAAAAAGGACAAAAAGAGCTAAAATAAGGGAAAAAATAGGTCTGAAATAGCTTAAAATACATTGAAATAGGCTAAAAACTGCAAAAAAATTGCGATGATGGCGTCATCATAGGTCAAAAATGTCGTCATAATTTTAGGGTACTTTTTCATTTTTTGGCGGGGGGGGCAAATCCTCCAATAAAACGGGGGGGGGGCATTTCCAGACCGTGCACAGGTCATATATATATATATATATATATATATATATATATATATATATATATATATATATACCGACCAATAAAAATTTTATTTTCAACAATTTTGTGTATCTAATCTAAAATTATTAGGCCAATTTGAGCTATTTTCGCGAAATTTTCGCAGTTTTTTTTTTGCAAACGTTTTGCTATGTTTGACCTAATACTGCCAATTTTTTTCATTTTCGTTCAATTTAATATTTTTTAGTCGTTTTTTGACCCCCCTTTCGTTTTCTTCCCCAATCTATAACCCAACATGTGACCTTGCTCTTGCGTGTTTTAAAAATGCTCCCGTTAAACACTAGAGAACAGCATAGGTCACCGAAGGGGGGGTGTAGGGGGTCACCCCTGACGGCCTCTGAGACCTATCCCCCCCCCTAAGGCCCATTTTTGACCCCTCCCCCCCCATCGACCCCTTGAACCCCTGACCCCCCCCCTAAGGCCCATTTTTGACCACCCCCCAACTCAGAATTTCCCAAAAAATGCTTAAAAACGGTCAAATTTCGTCAAAAAATTGTCAATTTTGGTCAAAAAAACGGTACCCGGGGTGTGACCACCCCCCCTGCTTTTTTCAAAAAAAACACCCCGGGGTGTGACCCCCCCCCCTGGAGGTGCAAAACCTCCCCACCCCGCTGCCTACCTCCCCCCTGAGCCGTCGAAGGTCGGTGACCTATGGAGAACAGAACAACGTTCTGGACCATACATATCTTACTTGATGAACCCAAATTGAAGTCTCTTGAATGATGGATTTAGCAATAATTTTCCAGACAGCACCTTTAATCCTTTGTTGCTATTTGCTGTCGTTTGAATTTTTATTCTTTAATTCTTTTAAATCAATAATGTTAAAGGGTACACGGTGCGAAATTCAAGGAGTGTTTGTGGTTTCTTCTATACTCTTAAAAATTGGGATATCGAAAATCAGAAGAAGGAAAATACTATTTCGCTTTGCTGTGACATTTTAAAATTAATCGAGGATTTGTGGGCAATTCGATAAACTATATACCGTTTCTGTTGACCGGGAGCGTACTATTTTTATAATTATGGTGTTACCCTGTATTGCACCATCATATAGATCTGGATGGTTCCACAGTAAAGTCTACAGAACGATTTCGATTCAACATAGTTTAATTAACATTCCAAACTTATTAAATTGAGGTTTCATACGTATGACACTGCGGTGAACGAAAAAATTCGAATTTCACGTAACTTAACTAAAATTACCAACATAATAAATTGAATTCAATGATACTACAGGGAAGACGCAACGATTTTAATCTCACATAACTTAACTTTAATTAAACTTTCTTAAATTAAAATTGTAATAAAATATGGCTTCGGCCGGCGAGGAAATTTGTCCGATCAATAAATGTCCGATTGAAGAGGGCTTATCCACAATTCTTTCAGATATAGCAGCTACCAACCCGGATGTCGTCCAATTTCAACGCATGCTCAATAAGTGGGTAAGTATCAATTAAAATAAGCGAAAAATTAAAGATTAAATATATATATATATATATATATCGCTTTTTTTAACTTTTTCTATTTTTAAATAAAAAATGACATGATCTGTAAAAAAAGTTATATAGCCAGGGGGGATTAATTCCCCCTTAAATTCTGGGAAGGCAAAAAATTTTGTAAGGGTTTTTTGGTTTTTTTAAGAAATTAGAAAAAAATTTTTTTTTTCCAAATCACTCTGTAATGTATTAAAGCTATCTAAAATGCATTATTTAAAATGATTTAGGTTCATAAAAGCTCTTATCTATAAAAAAGGAATTATTTATAATTTAAAACATTAGTGCAGTGAGTTTAAAAATATTGTATTTTTGTTTTGTGTGAAAATATTTGCATAAAAGCGGCAGTATCAAAGAGCAGGAAGTCACGATTCAACCACTTTTTTGGTATAAAAAAGCGGTTTTCTTAGGATTTTTAGTATTAATAACTGAAGCATTAATATTATTAATGCTTCAGTTATTAATTTCAGTTATTAATGCTTCAGTTATTTATTTATAGTATTAATAACTGTATTCTTAGTATTAATAACTGAAGCATTTACTATAAAAACTTAACTAAAATTAAATAAAGGTTTTTTATTTTTATAACATTTTAGTACATGAACTGAACGAAGTAAAGGACTAAGACGATTGCTAGTG
>JASAMX010008454.1:0-16788 GCA_030248175.1 Microlaimidae sp. YZB2_3
TTATTTTTTTTCTGGGTTAAGATTCAGCTTTTGGCTCAAGACTCTTCACACCTGCACTCCGAAAGGTGGTTCCTGGTGAAATCTTTGAGCCCGATCGCCTTTTTTGGCAGACCTAAAAAGTTCCGGTAGCTGAACTATGAGGGGACTTTATTGTTTTTTAAGGCCCTTACAAAAATCCACAAAATCTATGCGCATTCAAGAATGTGCATAAAAAAGTTAGTGAACGAAATTTCATTCAAAACTTTAAAGCAATTGTTCACAAAGAGGTTGCACTGAACATGCATACTAAAAACACCGCTGGACATCATTCAATTTTTTATTTCTTACTAATAAAAAATTTTGGTTTTTTTGGAACCAG
Organism: Microlaimidae sp. YZB2_3; assembly: GCA_030248175.1. Lineage (NCBI taxonomy): Eukaryota > Metazoa > Nematoda > Chromadorea > Desmodorida > Microlaimidae > Microlaimidae sp. YZB2_3. The sequence continues at coordinate 359 of JASAMX010008454.1, forward strand.
GTCTCGTATTTATATATAGTATTCCAATTACATGCATATATAAGTAACATATGTTTTTATTTAATATTTCCGCGGATAGACCCAAAAGTAAGCTGGAACATATTTCCTGTAAATTTTTCTGATTCGTAATTTTGAATTAAAATAGCTCGAACTTTTAACTCTGTTGCGGGGGGTCTGAAAATTTTTTGTAAAAATTTTTAAAAATCTTTTACAAAATTTTATAATTTCAAAGTTTTTGCAAGTTTTAAAATAAAAAGCGAGTTGTTGCCGGGCTTTTTTCCTATTTTGGTGGTTTATTAACTCTTTTGGTTTTTAAAATCAAAAAGAGTGTCTAATTAAACACGTACTTTCTTGGGTAATGCCTACTAAAAAATAAGTTCAAACAGAGCTTAATTTCTGATAATAATTGACACCAAAAGCTTCATATTACATTTTAGGTCCATAAATAACAATCTTTGATTTTGGAAAATCAGCAAGGAATTAGTTTTTAATTATTGATAATGGGATCTCGGTGGAAGTTGTATTACCTGAAATAGTAAAAAACCTTCATAAAATCCACAAAAATAACTGCTATATATTTTATAAACAGTAGGATAATAAAAAAACCTAATATAAAAAAATTTAAAAATGAATTTTAAAAATAGTGTTTTTGAGTGTTTTCTGTAAAAAGTTACAAATGATTTTTCCATTTAACGAAACATTTTCTAAAATCAAATTGTTTGAGGCAAAATTTATGTATTTCTTTAAATTTAATATTTATTCTGTCTCCTTAGCAGGTCTACAACATTTCCACAGCGAAAAAAATTGCTTTGGAATTACACCATTACTGCAAACGAGAATAGTTTTCGTTTCTGCAATTTATAAATTTCATTCGTGAAAATGCTCTTTTAATGTCATGCTTATAAAATAAAAAGCTTCTCAAAGTTTCAAAGCATAAAAATTCGCAATGTTTCTAATTTAAAACCCCCAGAGATCACATTAATACTTGTTTTTATTTAAAAAAATAAACAATAAGTAAAATTCGCCAAATAGCTATATCTGCTTCAGATAATAATATCTGAGTTTAAATCTCGACTATATTGTGTTAACGCTTTAAATTGCACAATAAATTAAAGTCTAATCAAAACCACCCCAGAAGACTTTTTAACAAATGCGTCAACAATAGATCCATTTTCCCCAATAAACTGAAGGCTGGTCCAGACTTACTACAAAATGTCCTTCGGAAAAAGTCCAAAAGGAAAAATTTTAGAAAGAACAAAACTTCCTTTGGACAAAGCCAAAACGTCCTTTTGGACTTTTTCTTTTGGCAATGAAGGGTATGATTGTTACTTAAGAATACGTCCTTTTGACAAAAACCAAAGAACAAAATCCAAAGGGAAAAATTCCAAAGGACAAAAGCACGAAAAATCTGTCCTTTGGATTTTGTCCTTTGGACTTTGTCCAAAGGGAAAAAGTCCAAAGGACGTATTTACGCTGTATTTTCCCGTCCTTTGGTCTTTGTCCAAAGGACGTTTTGTCATAAATATATAACGAGACTGAAACTTAGGTAATTGAGTATTTGAAAGCCAAAAGTTGCTTAGTTTTCAAGATTTCTTTGGCATTTGTGATGCTTTAGAATCACTTTCAGCTAAAAGGCGCTTGGGAAAGAACTCGATTTCTAAATTACTGTGAATCTATACATTGTGTGTGCTGTTGCTCTCACACAGTTTAGTTTTTTTAAGTTTAAAAATATATTTATATATATCTCGGCTTATCTCATTATCAATCTCAAATTTCTTGGAAAGGTGGCAATTTTTTAATCTTCATTACTATTACTATATATAAAAAAACTAATAACAAATGGTAATGAAGCTTATATCATAAACGAATAAATGTCTAGTGAAATAAGTATATTTATAAAAATAAATCAATAATAAAAAGTACCATGCATACTTAACTTTGAAAATATTTGTTCAAAAAAAAATAGTGCTGAGGAAAAAATTTTTTAGGGAGCGAATTGTCCTGTAAGCGTATGGTCCGGGAAGAACTAATATTGTTTCAAATTCCAATTAGAAACCATATGAATGCATAAAAACCAGTAAGTTGCGTTATGAATAAAACGGCCAGCAAAACTATTGAAGGTTTGTTTTTTGCGGGTTTCATGAAAAAAATTTTAAAAATAATAAACAAATGCGTAATTAAACACATAAGTTACAACTTTGAATATAATTTTAAAAAAATATTAAAAAGACTAAAAACTTTATCAGTCTTAACCCAGTGTTTATTAAACTCAAATAGGTTTCTTTATGTCGAATAGAATAGGTTTTTGTTTCATATAAAAATCAGAAAAGAAGTGTTAAAACATTACCGTTTACGATACATTACAAAATAAAAAATTTTATTTGTTTTAAAATTGACAAGGTCTATCTTTTTGAGCGTATAATGTCTTTACTAACGTTTAATACAAATTGGAAAATCGACATATTGAGTTGTCAAGTAAGTATTATGTATAAATGACTATTGTTATTTTTATTTTACGTGAATATAAAAAAGTCTAAAATTATTGATAGTTTGGGTTACTTTTCTTTTAAAAATTTTTAAAATTATTCTGATAATTATTGTTTCACAAACCTATGTTTTCCTCGTTTATTTTTTTATTTAAAGACAGTTTTAAAGTTCATTGAGCAGTGTAAATAATATATTAACGAAAACGCAGTTATTTAAAATACCCATGTTAATAACGTAAATAAAATAGGCCCCAACTCTGGGCTTCCGCCGATTTGTGTAAAGTCTGTCATTGTTCTGTGTTTAAGTCACTTAAATAGTTTGTTTTGTGCAAAGACTCGGACCAATTTTCTTTGAAAATTTTTCTATTTAATGTGCATTTTTATGATGAGAAAAAAAAAAAACAGATTCACAGCAAGCATTTATTATTTTGTTAATGTATAATCAACAAATATCTAAACAATAGTGATGGGTAGTTTTGGGTTCCGGAATGTTCCGCGCAAAATTTGAAATTCCGGTTCCAGTTCCGGATTTTTTGAAAATCTCAATTCCGGGTGCCCGTTGTTCCCCGGGTTCGCAGTTTTACAGGCAGTTCCAGTTCACGCCTTCCGGATGTTTGCCGGGAAAAATTTGAGAATTCCGTTTCCGGTTCCTGTTCCGGATTTTGGAAAATCTCAATTCTGTTTCCGGTTCCGGTTCCGGTGGTTCCGCCTATCACTAATAAGCAATAAATAACATTGGACTTTTTGATAGATTTTTATTAAAAATAATTTTGATATGCGATTAAATTTTTGATGTCCCATTTAAAAACGGCATGATTGAAAACGTTAATTCCAATATACTTACATAATTTCGAACAATATTTCTGCCAATTGTTTATAAAAATTTTTTACATATTCCTCGTTGTTTCAAAATTACCAAAAATTAGTTTAAAAAACACAGTTATTTGACTTCCAAAGGTGCGGGGTCTTTAGAACCATAAGTAAAGTAGGGAACTTGGAGCCGCTGGAAAAGACTTTTTTGGGCTTTTCTTAGGCTTAGGAATAGGTTTTAGCGATGTTTATTTTCGGCTCCAAGTTCCCTCGGCTCCATCAACCCTAAACTCTTTCAAAGCATATTATTTATCAAGAATTTTTTTTGGGAGTGAAATTTTATCAGATAGAATGTTGTCTATTACATATGTATGCAATTTCGCAACAAAAAAAATTGATTTTCATTAAGATTGAAGACATAATCTGTTCAGATCCCGTTCCAATCTAAGGAATGATCTTCAAAAAAAGTGTGAATTTTTATCAGATAGAATGTTGTCTATTACATATGTATGCAATTTCGCAAAAAAATTGATTTTCATTAAGATTGAAGACATAATCTGTTCAGATCCCGTTAAAAATCTAAGGAATGATCTTCAAAAAAAGCGTGAATTTTTATCAGATAGAATGTTGTCTATTACATATGTATGCAATTTTGCAAAGAAAAATGATTTTTATTAAGATTGAAGACATAATCTGTTCAGATCCTGTTCCAATCTAAGGAATGATCTTCAAAAAAGTGGTTGACCAGCTTTCACCCAGTGGTCTGAAAAATTGCGCGATACAGTATTCTTTTTTTTCACAAGTAAAAATGAAGTGGAAATTTAAATTGACCATCCAAAAAAACCACAAAAAATCGCTTGAATTCAGAGCTAAATTAAAGAAAATCTTTTAATTTTGGTCGAATTCTATATGGCTGACTTCGTAAATTGTATAGGGAACATAAAGGACCTTGTTTTGGACCTTGCGATTTTGACGTGTAAAAAACATATTGGAACACATATTTTTTTTAATTTTACTTTAACACAAAATATATAAAATCAGTGAACCTTAGCCGTTAAGCAATTAAAAATTCATTACCAAATTGATTAATATGATTTGCCGAATATTTGCCGAATAAATAAAAATTGCCGAAACATCTTATTTTCTATTTTTAATACTAAACGCTTTTGCTAAAAACATTTAAGTTGTTCTGTTTTTAGTCGATATAAATTCCAATTATTCAAGCTAGCTAGCCAAAACTTACCAAAAACTTTTTGTTGTTTTCAAAAAATACAAAAAAGATAAAAAAATCGTCAGAAATATTGCTGTGAGCGTCTAAAGAGTAGTAAAAACTTTGTTCTTTTTTTTTCTTTTTTTTCTTTTTTGAATAAGTAAAACATATATGTAATCCCAATCAAAAAAGTATAAATTTAAGCAACAAAAAGAAACAGTTTAATTCGGAGCAACTATTTTTTTGTTAAAAATAGAGAACAAAACTTTTTACTACTCTTTAATACACTCACCGCAATATTTCTGACGTATTTTTTATCTTTTTTGTATTTTTTGAAAACAACAAAAAGTTTTGGTAAGTTTTAGCTAGCTAACCTTGATGACTTGCAAATTTATATCGACTAAAAACAGAACAACTTAAATGTTTTAGCAAAAACGTTTAGTATTAAAAATCAAAATACAATATTTCGGCAATTTTTATTTATTCGGCAAATATTCGGCAAATCATATTAATCAATTTGGTAATGAATTTTTAATTGCTTAACGGCTAAGGTTCACTGATTTTATATATTTTGTGTTAAAGTAAAATTAAAAAAAATATGTGTTCCAATATGTTTTTTACACGTCAAAATCGCAAGGTCCAAAACAAGGTCCTTTATGTTCCCTATACAATTTACGAAGTCAGCCATATAGAATTCGACCAAAATTAAAAGATTTTCTTTAATTTAGCTCTGAATTCAAGCGATTTTTTGTGGCTTTTTTTGGGATGGTCACTTTAAATTTCCACTTCATTTTTACTTGTGAAAAAAAAGAATACTGTATCGCGCAATTTTTCAGACCACTGGGTGAAAGCTGGTCAACCACTTTTTTGAAGATCATTCCTTAGATTGGAACAAGATCTGAACAGATTATGTCTTCAATCTTAATAAAAATCATTTTTCTTTGCAAAATTGCATACATATGTAATAGACAACATAATATCTGATAAAAATTCACGCTTTTTTTGAAGATCATTCCTTAGATTGGAACGGGATCTGAACAGATTATGTCTTCAATCTTAATGAAAATCAATTTTTTTGCGAAATTGCATACATATGTAATAGACAACATTCTATCTGATAAAAATTCACACTTTTTTGAAGATCATTCCTTAGATTGGAACGGGATCTGAACAGATTATGTCTTCAATCTTAATGAAAATCAATTTTTTTTTGCGAAATTGCATACATATGTAATAGACAACATTCTATCTGATAAAATTTCACTCCCAAAAAAAATTCTTGATAAATAATATGCTTTGGAAGAGTTTAGGGTTGATGGAGCCGAGGGAACTTGGAGCCGAAAATAAACATCGCTAAAACCTATTCCTAAGCCTAAGAAAAGCCCAAAAAAGTCTTTTCTCGCGGCTCCAAGTTCCCTACTTTATTTATGGCTCTAAAGACCCCGCACCTTTGGAAGTCAAATAACTGTGTTTTTTAAACTAATTTTTGGTAATTTTGAAACAACGAGGAATATGTAAAAAAATTTTATAAACAATTGGCAGAAATATTGTTCGAAATTATGTAAGTATATTGGAAATAACGTTTTCAATCATGCCGTTTTTAAATGGGACATCAAAAATTTAATCGCATATCAAAATTATTTTTAATAAAAATCTATCAAAAAGTCCAATGTTATTTATTGCTTATTAGTGATAGGCGGAACCACCGGAACCGGAACCGGAAACAGAATTGAGATTTTCCAAAATCCGGAACAGGAACCGGAACCGGAATTCCAAATTTTTCCCGGAACATCCGGAAGGCGGAACTGGAACTGCCTGTAAAACTGCGAAACCCCGGGAACACCGACACCGGAATTGAGATTTTCAAAAAATCCGGAACTGGAACCGGAATTTCAAATTTTGCGCGGAACATTCGGAACCCAAAACTACCCATCACTATTGTTTAGATATTTGTTGATTATACGTAACAAAATAATAAATGCTTGCTGTGAATCTGTTTTTTTTTATTCATCATAAAAATGCACATTAATAGAAAAATTTTCAAAGAAAATTGGTCCGAGTCTTTGCACAAAACAAACTATTTAAGTGACTTAAACACAGAACAATGACAGACTTTACACAAATCGGCGGAAGCCCAGAGTTGGGTATTTTATTTACGTTATTAACATGGGTATTTTAAATAACTGCGTTTTCGTTAATATATTATTTACACTGCTCAATGAACTTTAAAACTGTCTTTAAATAAAAAAAATAAACGAGGAAAACATAGGTTTGTGAAACAATAATTATCAGAATAATTTTAAAACTTTTAAAAGAAAAATAACCCAAACTATCAATAATTTTAGACTTTTTTATATTCACGTAAAATAAAAATAACAATAGTCATTTATACATAATACTTACTTGACTACTCAATATGTCGATTTTCCAATTTGTATTAAACGTTAGTAAAGACATTATACGCTCAAAAAGGTAGACCTTGTCAATTTTAAAACAAATAAATTTTTTATTTTGTAATGTATCGTAAACGGTAATGTTTTAACACTTCTTTTCTGATTTTTATATGAAACAAAAACCTATTCTATTCGACATAAAGAAACCTATTTGAGTTTAATAAACACTGGGTTAAGACTGATAAAGTTTTTAGTCTTTTTAATGTTTTTTTAAAATTATATTCAAAGTTGTAACTTATGTGTTTGTTTTTTAACGCATTTAACGCATTTGTTTATTATTTTAAAAATTTTTTTCATGAAACGCGCAAAAAACAAACCTTCAATAGTTTTGCTGGCCGTTTTATTCATAATGGTTTCTAATTGGAATTTGAAACAATATTAGTTCTTCCCGGACCATACGCTTACAGGACAATTCGCTCCCTAAAAATTTGCTAGCAGGATTTTTTTTGAACAAATATTTTCAAAGTTATTTGCTGGTACTTTCTATTATTGATTTATTTATAAATCTTATTTCACTAGACATTTATTCGTTATGATATAACTTAGTACCATTTGTTATTAGTTTTTTTATATATAGTAATAGTAATGAAGATTAAAAAATTGCACCTTACCAAGAAATTTAGAATAATAAGATAAGCAATATATATAAATATATATCCAAACCCGAAACTAAACTGTGTAAAGCAAGCACACAATGTATCATTCACAGTCATTAGAAATCAGTTCTTCCCAAGCGCCTTTTAGCTGAAAGTGATTCTAAAGCATCACAATGCCAAAGAAATCGTGAAAACTAAGCAACTTCCGTTCAAATACTGAATTGCCTAAGTTTAAGGCTGGTTTATACTTATGACAAAACGTCCTTTGGACAAAGACCAAAGGACAAATACAGCGTAAAAACGTCCTTTGGACTTTTTCCTTTGGACAAAGTCCAAAGGACAAAATCCAAAGGACAACTTTTCATACTTTTTGTCCTTTGGAATTTTCGCTTTGGATTTTGTTCTTTGGTTTTTGTCCAAAGGACATATTCTAAGTAGCAATCATACTTCGTCCAAAAGAAAAAGTCCAAAGGACGTTTTGGCTTGTCCAAAGGAAGTTTTGGTCTTTCTAAAATTTTCCTTTGGACTTTGTCCAAAAGACGTTTTGTCATAAGTATGAACCAGCCTTTAGTTTATTGGGGAAAATGAATCTCGTTGACGTTGTTAAAAAGTTTTTGGGGGTGGTTTTGATTAGACTTTAATTATTGTGCAATAAAGCGTAACACAATATGTCAAGGGTAAACTCAAATCTTATTATTGAAGCAGAATTAGCTATTTGGCGAATTTCTTATTGTTATTTTTTTAAAATAAAAACAAGTATTAATGTGATCTCTGGGGCTTTAAATTAGACATTGCGAATTTTTATGCTTTGAAACTTGAGAAGCTTTTATTTTATATACATGACATTAAAAGAGCATTTTCACAAATAAAATTTATAAATTGCCGAAACGAACTGCTCATTTGCAGTAATAGTATAATTCCAAAGCAATAGCTTCACTGTGGAAATGTTGTAACCTGCTAAGAAGACCGAATAAATATTAAATTTAAAGATACATAAATTTTGCCTCAAACAATTTGATTTTAGAAAATGTTCCGTTAAATGGAAAAATCATTGCAACTGTTTACAGAAAACGCTCAAAAACACTATTTTTAAAATTCTTTTTTTAATTTTTTTATATTCGTTTTATTATCCTACTATTTATAAAAATATATAGCAGTTATTTTTAGATTTTATGAAGGTTTTTTCTATTTCAGGTAATACAACTTCACCAATCCATTATCAATAATTAGAAATTAACTCCTTGATGATTTTCCAAAATCAAAGATTGTTATTTATGGACCTAAAATTAATGAAGCTTTTAGTGTCAATTATTATCAGAAATTAAGCTCTGTTTGAACTTATTTTTTAGTAGGTTTACCCAAGAAAGTACGTGTTTAATTTGACGCTCTTTTTGATTTAAAAACAAAGATTTAATAAACCACAAAAATAGGAAAAAAAACCGGCAACGATTCGCTTTTATTTTAAAACTTGCAAAAACTAAAATTATAAAATTTTTAAAGATTTTTAAAGTTTTTACAAAAATTTTGAGCCCCCGCAACAGAGTTAAAAGTTCAAGCTATTTAATTCGATTACGAAGCGAAAAATTTTACAGGATATATATTCCAGCTTACTTTTGGCTATCCGCGGAAATAGGTAAAAACATATGTTTATCTATGATGTCATCAATACTATGTATCAATCAGGACCTGGTTCCAAAAAAACTAAAATTTTTTATTAGTAAGAGATAAAAAAACGAATGATGTCAGCGGTGTTATTAGTATGCTGTTAGTGCAACTCTTTGTGAACAATTCCTTAAAGTTTGAATGAAATTCGTTCACTAATTTTTTATCACGTCTTGAATGCGCACAGGTTTTGTGATTTTTGTAAGGGCCTTAAAAAACTAAGAATGCCCCTCATGGTTCACTACCGGAACTTTTAATATTGCCAAAACGGCGAACGCTCAAGGATCCACCAGGAACCACCTTTCGGAGTGCGGGGTGAAAGTCTTGAGCCAAAAGCTGAATCTAACCAGAAAAAAAATCATTTTTAAGCTCTTGTAAGTAATCAAAATTGGGTAATTAAAACTTGGCTGCGTTGCAGGCTTTTTGGTGATCACAGCTAGTTTTTAAATTTAAGTTTTTTCACAAAAAACTAACTTGATAAAAATAACTATTATTAATTTTCGATTTATTTTGTCAAAAAATACTTTTTATTTCAGTTGATACTACAAAACTTCCCACAATCAAGACTTAAAAACCCTATTTTAAAATATATTACTAAATAATAACTTATGTGTTATGCTTTTCTAATGCAAGCTTTTTTTACGGTATCAACTGCAGTGATGATATTATAGATAAACCTATTTTTAACCATTTCAGCTGTGATAGCCAAGAGTCCGAACTATGCTCGGTTATATGTCCGGTACAAATCTTATACTTCGTTAGTAAGATATAACAGCTTAAATTTTGACTTTTGTTACCAATGCACGGAATTTTTGTACAGACATTAGTATGATAGTAAAAATTGGCCAGTTTAGATCAAATTTTATTTCACATGAAAACAATTATAGAAAAAACAGCGTGAATACACACTGTTAAGAGGCAATCAAGTAAACAAGAGTATGAATAAATTAGATGGCCAATAATTGATTAAAGGCGCATCTAGTAGCAACTACCTCAGATATGCCTGAAAAGATGAATGCTACATTTATGCTTCACTTGTAAAGCTTTTTCAATTAATATACAAGCTAATAGCTACTCATAGTTAGTCTACATTCTATCTATATGTATAATATTAAAAAATATTTGTGCAAAAATATTTCTATACCTTAATGTTTTAATATATTAAATAAGCAATAGTAGTATGCTTTTACAATTCCAGGAACATGACTTAGTCATCCAGCGTTAATTTGATTTTTTTAATGATTTCTCACATTGATATTGATAAAAAAAATCTTAGCAATCAAACTGGGTGAGCTTGTTATGGCATTAAATGAATGAAATTAAATTATGTTAATAATAAATATATAAATATCAAATAATATAAAACAATAATAATGCAGTTGTTAGAATTTTTTAGAAACCAGCTTTAGAGTCCTTAACTTATTTTTAAAACTAAAGCTACAACGTAAAGTCTTCCAGGGGCCTATTTCATAAAGATTTATGTAATTGTAAATTAATAAACGCATTTAATTTCTTTTTATTTTATTAATTAAAAAATACGTACGTAACTGTGGAATTTATACGGAATTTACAGAGATGTAATTTCTTAAATTCTAAACGCAATTTTATTAATATACTTTTTAATTAAAAATACAAAAGAAAAATATGCGTTCATTAATTTACAGCGGTAAATTAATTACATGCAATCTTTATGAAATAGGCCCCAGGCTGAAATTAAGGGCGTAACCGCTCTCCACAAGAAAGATATAAACAATAAACCCGCGAGCGAGCAAAATTAAAAAAGTTTTCAGCAGTTATGCAACCAATTTATTATTAAGTTGCGTCAGGTGTTCTTAGCACGTGATATTTTTCAAAGAACAAGTGGTTACTTTACCACTCATTTCTTTTCACCCTGATAGAATTTATCTTTAATCATCGTATTTTAAAACTGAGCGATACTCTATTATATTATTTTTAAAATTTTTTAACCTTAAGCTCCTGTAAGGCATAAGCTTCGATTGCAACTATTGACCTTTGTTATTTTTTGACAATAAAAGTGAGTTTGCAATCGCCCAGCGGTCGGGTGCTTAATTTCGATCGTCCACTTGAGGCGTCGTGGTCTACTATTTCAATGTGATTACTATTAGTTTTAGGAAATTCTAAAATCAAACAATGCTTGATTCTTTTTCGCTCTTCATTAAGGGAAAAGGTTAAAAAGAACAGGATATTAAGACATGCGGAACATGTAGTAGGTTTTATATAAAACCTATAATCGTGGTTCTATCCAAATAAATTATATATAAATATATAATATAATCTTCTTAATTATTATATTTGTCATTTTTAAGTTCGTATTATAATATGATAATAACTGAGTTATTAAAGTAGTAATTTCCTGTCGCCATAATACAAAAATTTTATATAAAAGTTTTTATTTAGCAGCTTTTCACGTTCACACAAATATCTCGTGTTTTTTTAAATAAGAAAAATAATGAATATAGAAAAAAACAAACATAATCTTATCATCGTAGTAGTTTATCGTTTAATTATTAAAGTTTAAAAAAATAAGTCGTTTTAGTAAGACTAAGATTTAATAAAAACTTAATGATGTTTAAAAATTAGTTTAATATTGTTTCAGATAAACCAATCATTATTATATCAATAAATCAATCTGTTTACACTTGTTCTTTAGAATGAATCATGGGTGAAGCAAACAAAGGCTTGCAAATATCTAGTGTTATTATTGCCGTATTTGCATGGGTAAGTAATTATGCAATAAAATAGTTTGTTTATTTGTTTTAGAAAAAAAAATTAAAAAAATTTTCACTTTTATTAATACAAAAAATTAAGCCCTAATTTGAAATATGAAAGCAACTGAATAAATTCCTAATTAAATTAATTTTAAAAAATGGCTGATGCGACCAAATTATAAAACACAAATCTCTGAACTTCTTGTTGCTTTACATGATAAAAACAGACCAATAAATCTTTTATATTTTTGAAAGTTTTAAAAAAATAATTGCGCGTATTATAAATTTAGAAAGTTAAAAATTAAGTTTTTCAAGGAATAATATCAACTTAAACTACCTTAAAATGGCGCAATCTGGCCAGTTGTATAATCTTGGCCATTTGTATAATCTTGGCCACCATCGGCAATTACCCATTAAAATCTATAAAAATTATTCGCCAAAACCGCAGTCATAACTACGGTTTTGGCGAATACGTGAGTGAACTTAATAAAGTACATAAACCATATATCCGATTTTCATTCAGACTTTCAGATTTCAAAATATAAGGAGCTCTGTATTTGCTGATTTTTGCGAGGGCAATTTTAGGATTTTGCAATGAGATCTAAACAAGGGAAATAAATTAATCCCATCTAATTAAACTTTACATAACTTTTAAAACAAAAGAAATACTCAATATGTATTGAGCCAAACAGGATTTTAAAAAAATCTCTAAAAAAAGGCAAAAAATCACAATTTTTTGCAATAAGTAATAATGTTTTTTTATTGTACTTTCCGAAATATAATGATTTTATAGAGTCTCTCATGGACAACGCGGTTGGCTGGACTTGTGATCGTAAAGCATAGTCTAAACGATCTACGATCACTAGGGGTTCGGCGACGCAGAAATCAATTCCCTGCAATTATAACCGGTAGATTGAAACAAAAACGTAGGTTTTTAGAATGATATTATCTGCTGTTTTAAAACAAAAAAAAAAAACCATCACTTTATCTGATAAATTAACTTCTTTTCTTGCAATGAGTTTTTTAGTCTTAATATTTTAGGAATTACTCGAAATAACAGCTATAAGAATTTGTAAAACAGAAAATTTTAGAATAGACGCTCACAAATATTTTTTTAGCAATCGCGTAATCAATACATGGAAATGAAATAAACAGTGAAATAAAAAATACTAGTAAAGTTGGAAGCTTCCGTAAAAACATCAAAACTCTTAATTCATAGAAAAGAATGCACGAGGTCTTTACGTGAAATTAAAAAGAAAGGCGGTAATAAAAAGTACATTTTTTGCAAAAAATATATTTGACTTTTTATTAGCCCAGCCTTATCTTATTTTATAATTTCACGTAAAGACCTCGTGGATTATTTTCTATCAATTATGTGAGCAATTCATGTTTTCTGTCAATTATTATAGCGTTCCGAATTCCAAATATAACAAAAACCAGCAAAACCAAAATTAATAAAACAGCAATCATTCAAAAACCACAAACCTCCAAAACATCATCAATCCTCCAAAAATCAAATTAAAAGCGGGAAACCGATTCTTTGTCTTTGTCTTTTATTAATACAGATTCCACATTTATGTATTCTACATTATTTTTTTTCTTAAAAATCACTATTAGTGTTTTGCATAATATAACGTGTATTACCTTGTGAATAAACATTTCTGTCTTAAATTTCAGTGCAGAAATTTTAATCATCAGAAATCGTAATCCCAGATCTTTAATGGACGACTGGACAGTACATTTCCAAAAAAAAATGGGGAAAAGAACCAAAAGAAACGAACACTTTCAAACGCAAGCCCAACGCCATTTTTCAGACCAACACAAAAAACAGGACAAGACCAGCTCGTTTTTTTCAAAAGAGCAATCAGGCATCAGCAACATAGCCCAACAAGCAGAAAGATCGGGAGGCAAAACAAAAAAGAGCAAAAAACCAGACGCACCCAAGGCACCCACACAAACAAAACAACTTTTTTAATTAATACTGTTGCGGCCTCCTCTCTTTCTTCCTCCCTGGCGATGACCGTGCCCGTCCTTAAAATCAAAAAATATTGTTTAAATAACTGAAATAGATGCATGACAAAACGCCTCGGCTGCAAGGGTTCCGTGGGCGGCAAACCGGGAGCGGAGCGGCCGGGGCCCGCCCCGAGCAAATTCTAAGTAGCGTTCTCTTCGTCCAAAAAAAAGCCCGGAGTTTTGGCCCAAAGACGGCAAACAAACCAGCCAAAAAGCACACAACGGCACCTTCGAAGTAGCAAATGCGTTTAACAAGCATAAAAGTTGTGAACCAGTGAATAAGAAAAATGGAAGACAAAATTTTAAAGATACTTTAAGGATTCGTAAATAATGTTTCCATCAAGCGTGAAGTGACGCACTAGGGAAACTGGAATATGTTATTTGGCTTATGACACGGTCCTTTTTTAAAATGGGGTATAATGCGTCTTTCCATTGTAGGGACAATCCCTTTTAAGGGACCACTCGAACAAAAAAACTAGGGGCTCTCATATGGGTTCTTTGTTTGTTTCCAACGACGCTAAAAAAATCGGGAATAACCGAAAATTTGTCAGGAAGCTTACGTAATTTGTCAAAATGATTAACTGAAAATTCAACAGTGTGTTTTCCGACATTAAAGAAACTCGTCTTAAAAATTTCGTTTTTCCTGTTGTTTTGTATTTTGGCCCAAAAAAATTTCTAATTATTTCACTTTTCCTGCATTGTCGATGGCTTTAAAGTTCCATCTTCCCGTCTAAGGTATATTAAGTTAAGATTCTCAATTTCGAGTTTGCTATGCTTAGATATATGTAGTTTTAAATTTCTCGAGATAAAAAAGTGTCGAATTTTTTTTCTTTTATTAAAATATTGTAAAATTACCGGCATAAAATCGGTTTTCCGGTGTTTCGATGTACCGGTCATAATTGCCAGGGAATTGATTTCTGTGGGCGTCGCCGAACCCGTAAGTCGGAACTCGACGAGCGTTTAGACGATGGCGGTACCTGATCACCAAGTCCAGTTGCCAACCAAACAAACCGATTTGGAGCATGGAGAACATCTATAAAACAAATCAAATTATATTTTCAGGAAAGTACAATAATAAAAACATTATTACTTATTGCAAAAAATTGTGATTTTTTGCCTTTTTTTAGAGATTTATTTTAAATCCTGTTTGGCTCAATACATATTGAGTATTTCTTTTGTTTTAAAAGTTATGTAAAAATTTTAAATTAGATGGGATTAATTTATTTCCCAATTGTTAGAAACTTATTTATCTCATTGCAAAATCCTAAAATTGCCCTCGCAAAAATCAGCAAATACAGAGCTCCTTATATTTTGAAATCTGAAAGTCTGAATGAAAATCGGATATATGGTTTATGTACTTTATTAAGTTCACTCACGTATTCGCCAAAACCGTAGTTATGACTGCGGTTTTGGCGAATAATTTTTATAGATTTTAATGGGTAATTGCCGATGGTGGCCAAGATTATACAAATGGCCAAGATTATACAACTGGCCAGATTGCGCCATTTTAAGGTAGTTTAAGTTGATATTATTCCTTGAAAAACTTAATTTTTAACTTTCTAAATTTATAATACGCGCAATTATTTTTTTAAAACTTTCAAAAATATAAAAGATTTATTGGTCTGTTTTTATCATGTAAAGCAACAAGAAGTTCAGAGATTTGTGTTTTATAATTTGGTCGCATCAGCCATTTTTTAAAATTAATTTAATTAGGAATTTATTCAGTTGCTTTCATATTTCAAATTAGGGCTTAATTTTTTGTATTAATAAAAGTGAAAATTTTTTTAATTTTTTTTTCTAAAACAAATAAACAAACTATTTTATTGAATAATTACTTACCCATGCAAATACGGCAATAATAACACTAGATATTTGCAAGCCTTTGTTTGCTTCACCCATGATTCATTCTAAAGAACAAGTGTAAACAGATTGATTTATTTATATAATAATGATTGGTTTATCTGAAACAATATTAAACTAATTTTTAAACATCATTAAGTTTTTATTAAATCTTAGCCTTACTAAAACGACTTATTTTTTTAAACTTTAATAATTAAACGATAAACTACTACGATGATAAGATTATGTTTGTTTTTTCTATATTCATTCATTTTTCTTTATTTAAAAAAACACGAGATATTTGTGTGAACATGAAAAGCTGCTAAATAAAAACTTTTATATAAAATTTTTGTATTATGGCGACAGGAAATTACTACTTTAATAACTCAGTTATTATCATATTATAATACGAACTTAAAAATGACAAATATAATAATAATTAAGAAGATTATATTATATATTTATATATAATTTATTTGGATAGAACCACGATTATAGGTTTTATATAAAACCTACTACATGTTCCGCATGTCTTAATATCCTGTTCTTTTTAACCTTTTCCCTTAATGAAGAGCGAAAAAGAATTTAAAGCATTGTTTGATTTTAGAATTTCCTAAAACTAATAGTAATCA